>CAUJRU010001310.1:0-167516 GCA_963277665.1 Viscum album | reverse complement strand
AATGAGTTGAAAAATGAATTTATTTTTATCTAATTATTAATATAACATTTTTAAATTTAGTTTTTAAATGAAAATAAAAAATGCCTTTATTGATAAATTGTGTTTTTAATTGTTAGGTGTTCTTAATATTACTTCATAACAATTTATAATTTAAATAATAATAATATATTGGTTCTTATAATGAATTATTATATATTAACATTTAATGATATTCAATTTAATAATTTTGATAAAATATATAATACATTAATAAACTATTAGATAATGAAAAATTCATTTTAAAATTAAATTGAATTTATTATTTATCCTCAAAATTTAAATATTTTTGGTTTATTAATATACATTTATTTACTATAGGTTTTTATTTTTAATATTGTTTTCTTACTAATATTCATATATTTTTCCTTGACACTTTTTAGTTTGGTATTATGTATGAAAAAAGTTATCAAAGGTAAAATTAATATAGATAAAAATATATATTCTTAAATTTTGTGTTGTTACATCATAATACATCAAGAAATCCATGAGGGATGAGTTGTCCATGAGTCAGGTATGAGGTTCCTATTATAAATTTGTTTATTGTGTTTTCATATAGGATTAGTCATTCGTTAGAATAACGGGTCGATCATCTGATATTTTTCAAAGTAAATAAGGAAAAATATATGGTTTTCTACAAATGTGAGGGAGATGGACAGTAGTAATGGACCAAATGTGGGATTTTTTCATCTTCTTATTATGGAAAAAACCTAAAAAATAAATGGTGGGGTGGGATAAATGTGTGGGGATCAAATTAAGGGACCTAACTTGGTCCTAGAGGGATAGAGCTCAGGCGAGCATTATGGAGGGTGCCCTTTATTCATCCTTAGGATAGTTCCAGTGTCACGACCACTACTTCTAGGTAGCGAAGACATATGTTGAATATGATATAAATGGATAACAGTGATCAATAAGGAAGATCTACGAAAAAATTATCAATAAGGAAGAAGAAATTCTATGGAAAATGATAAATTTCTACAAATTTTGTGGATGAAATTTATAATGGAAAGAAGGGTTGGGTTAGGTTTCATTTTTTGAAACCCATTGCCAGAAATGGAATTATTTTTAAAAAAATTATAATATGTGGAATTTTGTAAAAAAAATAAATAGTGGTATTATTAAAACCTACAAAAATGTAATTATGTTATATAGTCTTCGATAAAAAATTAATAAAATTCAATATATATATATATATGACGTTAATAATAATAGTTAATAAATAAATAAATAAATATATATATATATTAATAAAAAATTATTGAATAATTTATTATAGAATATTCCTAAAATATTTACAGCATTTTCTGTGATAATATTTAAAAATAAATGATAACTTTTTTGGTAAAAAATTATTATAATTGATGTGATAAACCAAAAAATTTAATTATTTGTAAAATAATTTTTAGTATTGGGAAAATTATATCCCCAGATATATTAATTTCAAAAATTAATTGATTGTATATAAAACTAATACTAAGAAATAATAATATATATTGTGTGTTATTTATCAGAGAATTTATATTGGTATAAGTCACTTGTTGAAGATATTTATGAAAATAATTACTTTATTGAAGATTGATGAAATAAAATATTATATTTATTGCTTTATATATTCATTTATTGTATTTTAACAACTATTTAGTGATATTATTTAAATGTTTACCCATCATGGTTTCTTTACTATTCTTGTGGTTATGTTACTATTTTTTTTAGGTGGGTTCTGGTCAAAAGACCAGAACCAAGAAATTTATTCAAAAAAGAACGTCACAGGCGAATTACAGCAGACGAAAAGAGGGTAATTTTCTAGAATCCTTAAAAAAAGAAGGAAAAAACTCTGGCGGGAGATCATTCATCCAAGTGATCTCCTGAGAGACACCCATGTTGGGAACCCCATCTGCGACCAGGGATAGATCTACCCATTCTAATAGTCATATTATTTTTCACAACCCTATATATAACCCTTAGATCCTATAAATATAATTTATTTAGTTTTATATCAAGGTTCTATAAAATTATTTTATAAAACTTTTAACGTATTTTTAATCATTTTATTTATTATTATAGTATTTTTCAAAACCATTGTATTTATGGGATACCATGATCTGTTGGATTTCCAAATTCTAGTCATATTATTTTCTTGTGTTTATTCACCATTATACTTGTCTTTATTTTATTGATTGTAGTTATCCTTCATTTGTAATGTTTAATATTAATGAAATAAAATTATGTTTATTTTATTACATGGTTCATATTGTACCTTATACAATGTATCATAATATAACATTTCTAAGTATGACACACAAATAGGTTATGTAAAAATTATTTCATTTTTAAAAATCAAGGCCATTAAATAGTGTAACGATACATGGAAAGAGATAATGATCATTAAAATTTAATGATTCTTCTAGTATGTAGCAGAATAATGTAAAAAAAATATTATTCCATTTTTTGGGAAATTTTTACATTTTAAAAAAAACATTTCAAAAGAAATACTTGTCTTGAAAATAAAAGTAATGAAAAAAATTATGTGTGTTTTTAATTAAACATAGCTGATGTTCTATATAATACATAGAGAATTGATTCTGGTTGTACAACTCATGTCTCCAATGTAAATACTCACACATGACCATGTCATTATTATATAATATCTCAACCAACATACAAATATAGTGATTTGGACAATTAGGATATACATAAATTTTATAAAATGTAAATATTATAATAAAAATCCACATAAAATATAGTCATAAGAATCTAATTTTTCCATATATTATATAAATAATTTTTTTTTGTTTTAATTATCCATAAATAAAGACCATAAAATAATTTTAAATACTATTATTGACATTATTCATTCATTATTATTGATATTTATATAGTAAAAGTGGATTAAGAACATAAATCAATGTAAGTGAAAAACTAAGAGAAGAAGCACAATAATCAAGAAAAGAAAAAAAACACGTGAAATTTAATTTTTATTCCTATGAATTAAAAAAAATAGATGAAATAAATTAATATAGGATCTTATAAAAAATATATGAAAGAATAAAATTAATAAGATCATAAAAAAAATTATGAATATATTTATATAGTAAGTGGTAATATCATGACATCTTACCATAATTGGAAAGACTACCTAAACAATTGTAATATAATTTCATTATTGAATAACTTATTTAACAAATTCATTGCAAGGATATATAATTTTAGTCTCACTAATAATTATATTCAATTTATAACATCTATATTATTAATGAAACATATAATATTATATATTAATTAATAATAATAAATCAGAAATAATCAAACATAATCCCCATTTAACGAAAATAGATCAACTCGAATGGTTTTGTCAATTCCTCATTGAGAAAAAAATGAAAAATTAAGTTACATTATTAATGATGAAATTGCTTATGTAAAAAAACAATATAAAAAACGAAATTTTAAAATAATTTTAAAGAGTTAAATAAAGATATTTAATAGCATCATGAAGTTAAATATTAGGATTCCATTGTAGAACAATGAGAAATCCACATATAAAATTCCTAAGGATTGGGATTTAGTAAACTAAGTGGAGTATGATAATGATGTATGTAAATTAATATTAAAAGCAATATATAATGTTTATATTATAATATTAAAAAAAATTATTGTTAATATAGTTCAAAAATAGAGTATGACTTGATTAGCCTAAGAATAAAAGATTGTTCTTTTAGTAAAAATTTTGCAAAAAATTAAAAAAATTAAATCACAAATTAATGTTTTAAATTAATGAAATTTTTATATAAAATTATATGAAAATGGATATGATTCATTATAAGTATAATAAATATATGATTTAAAAATAAATATAAGAAAATAACAAAAAAAATATAGGGAAAATATGGAAACCCCATTCCCTATAAGATTCCCATGTGACACGGTTCCAAAATAAAAACATATTTTGGTGTGTTATTGATTGTAATAAATTTTAAATAAATTTATTATTATATAACATCCATTACCATTTAATTATTTTAATTCATACATTATTATATCAAAGTGTTAGGTTTAATTTTTAGGTCTATGGTTTTCAAGGTACTTTATGTTTTATTTTCATAGTTGTTCAAAATTCAATCTTCAATATCATCATAGTTCAAACGTTCAAGGGTATATATGGTGTAAATATATTCATTTATTAAAGTTAAAATTTACATATCACTGGTATTTATTTATTTTTATTGAAATTCTAGTGTCATATAGTTATTTATTAAAGAGTTAATGATTTTGAAAATTCTAAATTTAGATCCTTAAATATTTATGCAAGTATATGTCTCAAATGTGTTTATTATACCAATATGGGGTGTATATATAATTATATCATATATTATTTCACTAAACGGTGTGATCTGCCACCCATGTTAATTTTTTCAACTGAAAATAGAATTACATAAAAATAATAATTATGTAATAAGATTAATACATGGTTATTCAGTTGTTCCACAATTATATATGACTATATGAATTTATATCTACCATGGAAAATATTTGTAATAAAACACATAATTAAATTAACGGTTAATAAATAAAAAAATTCATACATAATTATCATAGCCTCATCAAGATTGGTTTATACATAAAAATAAATAATTAAAAAAATTGGGAATAATATAGAATTGAAGATGAAACATAATAGAAGTTATACATAGAAAAGTCATTATTTATGTGATTTATATTTTAAGAATGAATAATTAAGGAATAAATATTATTTATAAATAGTATATATATTAAATATGATTTATCCCTTCCAAAACGTTATAATTTGACTAAATAAATGAATAAAAATGAATGGTGAATCATATATTTTTAATTAATCAAGAATTTATAATTCCATTGAAGCATTAATTTAAAAAATGGGTTTTCAATATTATAAGGTCTAAAAAGAGATAAATATAGACGTTGATAATATATAGAAAATGAGGGAATGTCATGTTAGGTTTTTTGTGAGAATTTTATTTTTCATGAGAGGAATTATAACTTCCAAAAGTATTATTTTTAGAGGATATAATTTATATATAAATTATGGAATAGGTGGAAGAACCAAGGAATATTCGAAGCAGATATTAGGGTTGATAAAAGTATCTGATGACTGCTGACACAAATGATGAAGTGTGAAAAAGATTTGAGTTACGTAGGAATAACGCTGAAGGGATTGAATAAAAATAGATTGGTGGTTTTAAAAGTATACATTATACTCTTTTAAGGGATATATAATAATAATAATATTAGCTTCTATTATTTTCTAGTGTTTAACAGTTAAAGTGATTCATTATCCAGTGTAATTGAAAAAGTATACGGCTACTTGATTAGATTATACAACAATAGTGATCTCCCATATAGATCAGATAGTGGTGGGACCATATCTGCTGATGGAACTCATCTATAAGTAATGGGTTGGTATCAATAGTATTAAAAAATAAAAGTATCTGAAAATTTTCTTCCATAATTAATGAATAGTATCAGTGTTTATTCCATGTAATAGGATTGTGTTATGAACTATATAATCCATTTTTTATATGTTTCAAGTGTGATTTTATTTTTCAATTTTACTTGCGTGGGTGTTTCGAAATGTCTTTACAATAAAACCAATTCAACATGGGACGTTTGAGTTATTTTCTCTCATATAGATCCTGACATCTGGTACTATATGTTCTAAAACATCCATCCTTGTTCTATGAGAGAGGCTTATAAATTATTTCATGAATTTTCGTTCACGGTCCAACAAGTCATGCATCTTAGGGATGGGTTTAAAAACAATATCAAACTCCATTTTTATAGAAATTTTTAATGTAATTAATGTAATTTATTTTTAAAAATATCATTATATTATTGGAATTAAACTATAATATTTTCAATATTAATTAATTATCATAACTATCCATTAAAAAATTTAAAATTCTTTTATCTTATTTTCATTATCACTTTTGGCATGAAATAACACTTAAGAAACAATTTTTTTACTTTTTCATTTGTGGCACATGATATTGGTGAACATTATATAATCATTATGGAAGTCATTATGCTATATAATTTCAATTTTATTTTTATAATTATGGTATTCATGGATATTACTTCTTTACATTTTTTTACACTCTTAAATATTTTAAATCTTTTCAAAAATACATTTTAAAAAAAACTGTTTATAATTTAATAAAAAAATTTAATAACACTCATTATAAAACTACTAATGACATTTTTTTATTAAAACATCAATTAAAATTTACATTATATACTATACGATTATATTATTTAAAAGAGTTTTATTAACATAAATAATTTCACAAATATACATAATTATATAATTTTTTCCGATATTCCACTTTTTATTGTTGTATTTGAAGTTTACAAAAAAAAAAATTTTTAACAATCATAATTTTAATTCATTGAATAACATTTTGAAATATATTTTATAATTATTAATTCATAAACATAATAATTTTTATAATTAAATTATTTCCTTAAACACATAAAAATATTAAAATTCAAGATATAAAATTTGGTTTAAATATTAAATAAAACATATTATTATATCATGGACTATATATAGAATATAATATTTAGAAGAATTATTTCTAATAGAAAATTATAATGGTTATATAATCAGTAATATTATAATAAAAAATATAATTCCACTAAATCAATATTATAAAAATAGACAATATAAATGATATTTAATTAAACATGGGGTTTTCAAGCAATAGGATACAAGAATATCTTAAAAACCTAATCAAAAAAAATGAAAATTGTTTAGTGGAAGTGGATAGCACTTATAATTTAGTAATTGATACTAAATATTGTTTAAATTTTTGAAAATCCATTAATATACCTAGTATATCTGAGAATTTTGTTTCATTAACAAACATGATATCATTGGATAATATTTTAAATTTTGGGATGGATATTTATGTTTATTTAAGAATTATTGTTTGATTAAATCCATTTTTTTGTGATATCTTTTATAAATTGAATCTGAATTACTTGTATGTTGAAACTATTTTAAATTTTCATAATAATTTTAATACTAAAATTGGTTTATTAGATGAATTAACTATTTATCTGTGGAATAATTATTTAGGTTATATTTTCAATAAAATATTAGATATAATTGATTATGACAAAAATTCTTCCTGATTTTGATTTCACATATTTAAACATTTTTTTATATTTTATAAAATAGAATATAAAAAATCACACATTGGAATTACTATAATTGATCCACTCATTGAGACCATACATGTTGATGTATATAGACCCTCTGGTGTTGATTCATTTAGTATTAAAATAAATGTCTCACTATTATTCATGATTTTTCATGTTATAAGTATTTATATTTATTTCATGATTAATATATAAAAATATATGTCTTATTAGTTTATGTAAATTAAGTTGAAAGAAAAAAATGGAAATATGAAAATAATATGGTATGATAAAGGTGGTTAATGTTGTGGATGATGTTATAAATATGGATTTCAGTTTAAAAACATCCTATAAATTAATGACATATATGCTCAATATATGATTTTAGGTAAAAAAAACCAAAATTTTCAAATATAAAATGATAATAAAACATATATGGATATAGTTTTTATTATTCTGAATAATTATTCCTTAATTTTATCATTATGGATTCATTCTTTAAAAACTATTATATATTTAGTAAATAAGTTTCTTAGTATTGTTGTTCTTGATTGGACCTACTATAGAATGATATCCTAAGAGGTTGTAAATCATGATATATCAAATTAATTTTCTTACCTTTCATTGATCTAATTATTATGATTAGTGAGTTGAATTATCCCTTCCTCTTTGATTTTAGTAGTCAATGTAAACTTGGATAAAAATGACTTTTACCTGGTTCACCCAATGTGGACTATGTTAAAGGATCATACACTCAATGATTCTTTGGTGTACCAAATTCACTAGCTTAATTATTTATAATTTAGAGTGAAATAAAACATTATCATGGTTTATAGATATCATAAGGAAATACCATTGAACTATCATATATATTGGTACAATTCCAATTAAATGTTAATGATTTTAAGCCACTTATAAAAAATATAATGAGTAATCATTCAACTTATTTTGGTGTTTCATGTTGATCCTCTATGTTGAAATTGATGTAATCCTTCATCATGTAGATGAAATACTTCGTCTACTCCTTTTTAAAATTTTATCAGTCATTATTAATAATTATCTCTTTCATTTATTCAATATTATTATACACACATATGATTATTAATCAATCTTTCATAAAAATAGATCATAAAGTCTTTTTAATAAGTTATATATTCACTCCTTGAATTTAGATAGTTTAATATCCTTCACTATTTGTATTAAAATTATAGTGAAAGTTTTCTATAAAATCCTAATATAAAATTATAGATTTAAACTAAAATCATTCAAACCATGGTGTATTTATTCGTAATTATTAAATTGTTTTTTATCAAAGTTTGACACATAAAAACCATATTTGTAATCTTTCCTCTTATATATGTTTCCCCAATTTCCATAATTTTAAATTTTTATTTTAATCAATAAATAATGTGGTATTAATCCAACCATATAATGTTTTCTTTGTATATAATATCTTGAAACATCCATGAGGAAATGCTCATATCCATGATTATTTTCACTAGGACTCTCTATTTCACCCCGGGATTTTGTAGAATAATTTTCTTCAGAGTGACATAAAATAAAAAGTTGATTCTATATTTAAAATATGTTGAAAAAATCTATTTACAAACCCCCATTCAAAACACTATAAAATCATCATTTAGTTTTATCTAACTTCCATATTTTTTCTATCCCAATTCAAATAAATGTTTTTATATGATGTGGGTTTCTATCATTCTAACCTTGATATATATTTTTATAATAGTATATATATATAAATGTCTTGAACCTTTTTCATGGTTCATGATCAATGAAAATAGCATTTTCAGTGAAGACTATTTTGTAGACCATGTATCACTTTCCTTCTGTGTTGTAACTATTTTCCCAAATTACATGAACTCAGCTCATCTTTTAAAATTCAATTGGACATGGTTAGTTTTTCTTCCAATAAACTCCATTAGATTTTATAAAACCATTTAAACCCCATTCAAAATATTTTTCAATATAAATAGGGTTCATTTCACTAGTATTTATATACAATTTTCCAAAAACCAAACAAAAAAACCATTATTTTATTTTTTCTAATAATCACCTCCTTTGGATTTGTTGAAAACACTTCCAACAGTTTCTAAAATTAAATAAATTTGATGGATTACATCAAACATCATGAGTAGATTTTTAATTATTATTTTAATAAATTATCATCTATTCACTCTAATATCATGTGAATCATAATAATTATTAGAAATAGGATAAAACTAAAATTACATCAAGAATAACCTCTCATCTAACCTTATAGTTATATTCAAGGTAAGTAACCCTAAATTGAGGACTCCCTTGAAAATATTTTTTCAATATTATTCTAAAAATCTCACTATATTTTATATATTTAGACACTTTCCCCCATTTTTATAATTATACACATTTGAGTAAAATATTTTTCATGTATTTTCTCCCTTTTAGTGGCATTTTCACCCCCATGGGCTTCATTTCACCCTTTGTAAATAAACCTAAAAATTACTTCTTCATGGTTATTTGGGGAATTGATCAATTGAATACCTCATTGAATGAAAAGATATAAATTATAAAAAGAAAAAGTTCGTATTCTTACTAAAAAACCTTCATACACAATAATATAGAGGAGAGGTGGTTTTCTCTGTAACATCAAGTAAAACTAGATGATTGACCTCTAAGTGTCATTCTATGATTCTAAAAATATTTTTTGGGATGTTCCTTCCTCATTGCATTAGATAATTGATATTATGTGTGAATATAAAAATAATTTATAATTCATTATTTCAATTTCCCCTTGATAATGTCATATTTGATCTCAATATTCTTTTTCCTTAAATGATACATTATGATCCTGTTCAAATATATAGCACTAACGTTATCTCATCTAATAGAGATAGGAGAAACTATCATATCATCAATTTATTTAAATTATTACTGCATATATATGAGTTTTCAATATCTTGATTATAGAAATTATATTTGACTTCCTTTATGATAAATGAAATGCAATCTTGTTTTTTTATATTTTAATAATTTCACAAAGATTCAAGTTAAAATTAAACACCAAAAGTTGGTTTTTTTCATCATTCAAAACAACCCAATCAGTATATATGAATATTAATTATTTATATTCTTGTATTCCTCTATAGAATAAAAAAATACTACCATTCCTTCGTTATAACATGGTATTTATTTAACCTCAAATAAGTGGTTTTCCTTAAGATATATATGAAACCTAGTAGTTTAACTTGTGGAAAACACTATGTATCATTATTTCACAATCAATTATTTAATGTATATTCCTATAATCTTTGATGTTGGCCAACATTCCACACACATCTTTTAAAAACATCATTTGAGTTGTAGTAGGTGTCACCATTAGTTTAATGTTATCCATGAAAAACATTTTTATATACATATTCATATATTTAAATTGAGAAATAATAGTATTGAGACTTCCCTGAGTAATATGTAGTCAAAGGAAAAATATTAACCCACCCATCATTGAAATTTTCATCTCTATTTTAAACCATGTAGTGAATTCCTTTCATTTTTCATCATTTAACCTTCCATGGATTATGAAATCTGTAAAGATAAACACAATAAACCTATTTTCAATATCCTTTTTCATGTAAATATTTTGATCAAATCATTCTAATTTTAATGTAATATTATTTAATAATTGATTTATCCCAGAATATTATGATCATGATGATTGTTTTATCCTATACAATTATTTCTTCAACCTAAAAAATTGTACACTCATCTTAATTAATGAGAAATACATTTGGATACTTGATATAAACTTCCCCTTCAAGTAAAAACTTGAAAAAACCCAATTTCACATCCATTTGGAATACATTGACGTTTCTACGAGATTCTATTTATAAAACAAAATTAATCATATTCAACCTTTTTATAGAAGTGAATGTGTCATTGACATTAATTCCTTTAAATTGAGATTAAATATTCCACACGTTTTATGAATTATCTTAACAATTGAGGATCACCATGAATAAAATAAATCCTAAAATAATAATGAAAATCACAAAAGTATAAATATTTAATAAAAATCCTTAATATATAATCAGATATGTGACTTGTGTAGCGACAACAGAATGATTGAATAATTTTTGTAAGGTTATATATATATATATATAATATAGTCATTATAAATATAGTCATTGGGAATATGATCATTGGAAATATGGTCATCAGAGATATGGTAATTTTAAATAAATATATCATATATATATATATTGAATTTTTTTATTTATAGCAATGAATTTAAAATGATATAATTCTAGAATGAACCAAAGATAATATTGTCATAATACATGTATATGTATAAATATTTTATGTGTTATGCATTATTTTTATTTCCATTTTTAAAATGAATTTTTTTATATTAAAATAATGATGCTAATAAAAATTTAATGAATAAAATTTAGTGGTTACAATATGGAATATTAAATTAAATTAGATTTGGTATGAATTATTTAAGTAAGTGATATTTTTTTCAAAAACTATTTTTTTAGGTATTTTGAATTTTCTTTATCTTAATAAACTAAATTGATCATTGTTAAATAATTATGTTTATGAAATATTTCAATAATATATAAATTAATATTTATCTAAATATTTGTAGTTAGAAACTAATAAGATTAAATTATTTTTATTCTTACAAATTTATATTTCTAAAAATAATTATGTGTTATGAATTTTGATACTAAAATTAATTTTTATAACATTTAGAATTTTAATATGATAAAATGACATTTTATTTGTAATAATTTTTTAATTTTTTTTATAATGATAATTTCATTTTTCATCACAGATATAAGTTACAAATGTTAAATTTAATTATCATTGTAAGGATAAAAGGGTTATTTTCAAAGAATTGATTTTACAAGAGTTGTATACATTTTCAATGAATAAAATTAATTGATGTTTTTTCAATATATACTTTAATGTAATGTTTGAAAATATAAAAAGTATGTTTTCACTAATTTAATTAGTAACTGATTGGAAATAAACATAATAATGGTTAAGATTTAAAAAGTCATTTTTCTACCAAAATATTTTTTATATAAATTTTGTTTTTCTATAGTTAAATTTTATGTATTTATAAATTAAATTATATTAAATGGATCCCAATTTTGGAATAATAATTTCATAAAAAAATAAGTGTAATAATCCTTTATTTTTGGTAAAAATTAATTACAAAGGTAAAAAATTCAACAATATAATACGGGGTAATATGAGGTAATCAACCATGGATCAAAATATTGTAAACTTAATTCACACAAACACCTTCTAAAATACATTATTTAGTTTTAAAATTCACACCCACATCTTTCAATATCATTATCTTACCTAACATACATAAATAACATGTGGTTACACCTTTACCCCTAACCTAACTTATGTTTCAAAAGAAATAGTCCTTTTCACTTATAAAAAGAGACAAGATTCACCAATTCTCCAATCCCTCTCCACTAAAAATACAATGAGAAATAAGTAACCTTAATTTTCTTTCTCAATAATCTTTTAAAGGTCTTTCTATGGTTATAATGAGTTCTTATCAAGCTTTAATAAGCTACCTTTCATGTATGGTTTTTTAATCCTCTTTCATTCTCAATTGCATTTATATTATTATAATGTTATTTTACATTATTTTTCATAAATATATATTCATTTTATTTTATGTTATTATCATCAATTTGATATATTATTCATGATATATATCTCATTTATTCTAATTATATCATTTTCTAAAGTCATTATTATACCGAATTAAGGGAACCTAACATATTCTCTTACTTTATTTTTACAATATTTCTATTTTATTTTCTTTTAAATGAGAAACAATATTATTCTTCACTGATATAAATATATTATAATATTATCAATCATATCACCATTCTATCTCATTCTATTGACTTCATAAGTCATTATAATTCTCCAAAACTATATAGTGATAAAACATCCTAATTTTTTGGTAAAATGTGTGGTTTCCTAGAAATTACATCCATATCTATATAAAAACAAGTGGACATGTGATCTAGCATAACAATTGGGATAAATTGTTCACCTAGTTTGACATTATCTGGGGATATGTTTTGGATGACTCATATGCAATTAAAAAAACATAAAAAGGATTATTTCTTATGGATATACTTACTCCATAAATATACTAAAAACTACTTCCTTATTATCTCTTTATTTATAAGTGTATTTTCTATTACATTGTAAATGTCCTCTTATCTCTATGTTGATTGTGGGATATTCACCAAGATAGCCATATGGTTCTATTGAATGAGATATATTGAAATATAGAATATCCATAATCCTATATGTGAAAATATTGATTAATTAGACATGATTTGTGCATGAGGTTACTTAGGGAACATTATGATATGTTTTATTTATTCATTCCTTCATTTGATGAATGTAATTGACATAATTTGTGACTGGTGGAACCTAGAGTTATATAGTCCCCCATTGTTTTGGTAATTCTCATGAAACAAAATATTATAGGTAATTTGGTGTATTCATTACCTATTTTGTTTTAATTTCTTGGAATATGTCCTTAACAGTATATCAGATTTGTTGGCATAAGGACTGGACATTATGATTAATATTTCAAACATTATGCATTCTATCAATATCAAAATATTTATTGTTTTTCATGTTATAATTTATATTTTTATACTATCCTTGGATATATTATAAAAATTTATGAAATTATTAAATTTTTTTATTCCTACAATATTATTTATTTATTTTTTATAATATGATATTCCATTGTAATGTACCCTTTACTGAGTGTCTAAGCTTACCATTTTCTTTATTGTTTCTCAGTTACCTTGGAAGACATGATGAATACTTCATAAGAAATATTTAATTTCATGGAGAAATAATAAAGATTCATTTATTTGATGTCTCTATAGTTTGAAATGTATTTTAACATTAATTTATGTATTCAGTTTCTTATGATAGATACATTTTTAGATCATAAGTACTGTGATCTATGCCTTTTGTACCATTGAAAAAAAATAACCACCATCTCTAGGGCACTGGAGTTGAGGTGTTGTAATGTCCATAATAATTCCTTGTATATATTTCAACATATTTCCATATTTTTTAATTTTTATCTTCAAAACACCATAATGTGTTATTCTTATAAACACAGTTTGGTTTCATTATATGTAATATCTAAAACATAACTCTAAGAGAATTCCTAACATTGAGACTAGTTCATCAGGGACTCTATGTTTCACACTATTAATCGATAATAAACTATTCATTACAATGATATAATTGTGTAGATTCATTATTTAAACCATTTCATCAAAATCATAAATCAAAACACCATTAAACCATAGAGTGTTTTCTATCCATTTTCCATATTTTCCTATCCAAGTTTAAATATATTTTTTATTTTTTGGTGATGTGAATTTTTTATCCTATTATTGAAAAAAAATAAAAAAAATAAACTTTAAATGTATTTCACGTTGAGAATGGTTCTTTATAATTTAAAATTTTAGATGCAATAAAGAATATTCTTTAGACTATGTACAACATTCCTTCATTGGTTGGGATATTTTACCAAATAACATGAACTCACAACAACATGTAAACTGCACTATGGAGTGGTTTTTGGTTCGTCAACCAAAATAAATTTATATTATATTAAATCTTGTAAAACCTCTTATGGAGATTTTTTAATACCAATATGAGACATTTTAACGTTATTTTTATAACTTATTTAGCAAAAACAGTAAAAAATGAATAATTTAATTCTTTTTTCTAACAATCCCCCCTTTTGGATTTTTTTGATAACAACTCCAACACTTTTAATACATTAACACCTTTTATAGTAAATTAATTACTTCGTGAGAAATATTTTCATTATTATTTTAGTGAATTAGAAATTATTTACTCAATGATCTTGAGATTCGTAATAATTTTGAGAAATAAATGTTAAATGAAATTATGTCAACAATAACCACTCACCTTGTAGAACCTCCAGTTTCTAGTATGTAACATTTACATAATGATTTTTATGATTATAAAGTGGAAGGGTGATAGTTGGGAGATTTGTGAGGACTTTGGAAATGATTTTTAGAGCTAAATGTAAGTCATATGGGCAGCGCTTGGTTTGTCTAACAATACGGCCAAACCTTGAAAGATAGAATGTTCGAGGTGAGAGATTTGGCACTATGTGCGCACAGTTAGTGAAACCATGTGAGAAGGCCATGTGAGGGTCTTTCTTGGTATTAGCTAATGCACAGTTAGCACACAATTTTTCTAACCATGCTAACTAACCATGAGGATGGTTTAAGAGAGATCCTAAAAAAGTGGATCTCATACGTTTTTTCCTTTATGTGGGTTGTTTTTTCACCTAAGTGAACATAAATCGGGAATTTGATTCTCCTATGCCCAATGAGGTTCTCTAATAATTCCAGAGGCAATCTAAAAGTTTCTCTTGGCAAATCAAAGCTGGATTCTTGAGGTATGTTATCGTTCTTCACCGTTCTTGATTGGTTTATTATATCTACTTAGATCTAATTCTCCTATTCCCTTGGTTTTTTATATCTATGCCCTTTATTGGGATATCTAAGTGTTTGTATTTTAAATATGATGATATTTGGCATTTTTCATTATAGGATAAGTTATCTAAGGTGGTTTCTTGTAGAATAGACGTGGTTTTCTTGTCTGTTCTTCATTCATTGAGGTTTTTCATCAAAACCATTAAGGTATGTGGATTCTCTCCCAAATCCTCTTGCTATAATTGATTGTATTATATTAAAATTTGTTTATTTGAATGAAATTGATTGTGAAAATCATTAAATAAGTATTCTTTAGTGATTTTTATGGTTTTTTTAAATCATGTGATCTTAGTGAATTGTTGAAAAAAGGGGTTTAGATTCTTGAATTTGAAATGTAAATTTTAAATTATGTATTTTTTTAATTTATAAATGGTTGATGAAAAAGGGTTTTTCAATAAAAATGGTGTTTTATTGAAATTGTTTAATATTGTAATTCTTTGGTATTGAAAGGGTTTGGATGGAAAGGTTTTTAAATAAAAATATGTTTTTATTGAAAGGGATGTTTTGGAATGGTGATTAGGCTTATGTGGTGTGTGTTCATATTTTATATTCTGGGCATGGTTTAAATATTACCTTGTTATTAGTGAAAAGGGTTAATGGAACATGGGAATCAATTACCCTTTGACAACTTGTTAGATCAATGAGAAACCGCTCATGGGTATGGAACTATCATAATATACCATGCATGGTTGATTGTGTGGATGTGTGGAATGGAATAGGTATGAAAAAGTAACACTGAGAAATTGTTTTAAGGTTTTTTTTTATATATTTTTCAAGAAAAATAACTTATTTTAAAAATTTGTTTCAATTTCACTTGTATTCTTTTGGTTTTAAATTGTTTTGGGAACTTTTTTATAATTTGTTATGAACTGTTTTGAGGAAATGTTTTATATAAAATATTTTTTGTAAATTTTTGTAAATTTTATATCGTATTGGAATGAGCTAGGAATTCATTGGTGTAAACCTACAGAGGTTTATACTCACCCCTACATTGGAACTATTGTTGTTTTTCATTTACTCTCTTCCGGAATTGGGGAAATGGTAAAATTTTACATGTGTTTAACACTACCCTGTGATACTTGGGTTGTTTGATGATTTTGGATATTGAAACTTGTAGACCATGGAGTCTCGTGGTCTCTTGAGAGTCTTTAATTGATTATACGTTGTTTACATTGAAACATGTTTGGTCTTCCATTGATTCACACTTTTATGTGGTTTTGAGATACATGATGTGGTTAGTTGTCTTACATTTATTCATGCATCATTCAATTAAAGGATTGGTTATTAATTTGTTAGTTTATTTATTAAAAAGTAAATTGTCCCACAAATTGTATTTGAAACCCTTCAACATTTATTTCAAGGCTTTAGCATCTTGGTTAGGTCGCTTAAGGCCATGTAATGCCTCCTTGGACTTTCAAGATAATGAGAATTAGTAGGTTATTACAAATGGTATCATTCTGGTCCTTCCATTGAGGTATAAATGTTATCATCTTTTTCGGTCCTTGCCTAACAAGTATCCATTAGTGTTCTTGTTCTTGGAGTTGAAATTCCTTGTATTTAGGGTTTAAATATTAGACTTGAGTTCGATTTTAGAAAAATGAAATATATACAATAAAAGGACATAGCTAACCCTTTTATGTTTAACTTCAAGTTACCAAGGAGTTGGGTAAATAAGTTTTTGGATACAATTCTAGGATATAGTTATCTCATTATGATGTGTTAATCCAATAAGATGATCATTACATGCATTTTAGAGGAATGTAATTCCACTAGGAGTGCATACATCATTTCGAGGAATAATTCATGTTGTGAAAACTGTCGATTTTTTAAAAAATATGAATTTTTTTTTAAATGAAATATTTTGAAAAGGGTAATGATTATGGTATTTTGAAAATGGTTTAATTTTAAAAAGGATATTGTACATTTTCAATAAATTTTGATCATGGAAAATAGATTTTTGTTTGAATAAATGTTGTGATGGTTTATGTGATGGAATTTGAAATTATATGCCTTCAGTTTCTAGAGAGTCGGATTGAAGGAGTTTGTTGTTGGTTCAGAAAATGGCTCCTAGTAGGCATCGTTGAAACCAACCTGAAGAAGCATCGGAGAATGTGGATGCAACTAATCCACGGGTGAACCAAGTGGTGTTTCATAGTATTTTCCAATCTTTTCATATTTTGGACATAAGGAACCGGGGGAATGGGCCGCAACATGTGAATGATACCATCTAGTTCATGAAGTAGAATCCACCTATCATTCACAGTCAATCTGAACCCAAGAACGTGGAGGTGTAGACTAGTAGGATGAATCATATCTTTAACTTCATTAGCAAACTCGTAGAGATAAATGTCAATATGGAAATGGATATACTCGAGGATCTTGCATGTGAGTGGTGGGATTTATCAGTGCAAGCTTAATTGGATGAAGGCCTTACATGGGAGGATTTTGAGCAATTTTTCAACCAAAAAATTCTATCCTCAAGAATTCAAGATCCAGAAAACAACAAACATATTTAGACTGACACAAGATATTCTCTTTGTCATAGAGTATGCAGCTAAATTCATGAATTTAGTGCGCTTTTCACTAGAATTTCTGCCATGTGCATCCTTGAAGGCATGCAACTTCAAATCGGGTCTATTGAATGAGATTTGATCAAATATTTCCATGCTCTGTATTACAGATTATATAGAGATGGTGAACAGAGAAACTATGTCTGAACATGATATCTCGAGATCTATGGGAGGAGGTATTATGATACCTATAAGAAACAATGGGAACTCAATTGCTGGTAACAAGTGGAAAAGGGACACCTATTTCAAAGGTGAATGTGGAAATCATTATCAGACAGCTAGATCAGTGAACCTTCCTCTATGAACCTAGATTAAATCTTGTTGCTTTCAATTTGGATCGCTTAAACACATAATGTCAGATTGTACGGAACACCATAGAGAATGACACAATTGAATGAAGATGAGAAATCTTCAGCGCTAGTGTCACAGTTCTCAATGGTCAGGTGCCCGAGACCCTTCTCAGGCGTTGCAAAAATCGTATGCTTCGATAGGGGGGGATAGTAGAATTAGTCTCATCAACAGAATAGAGCTAACTACGGTGATTCTAGGAATACTGTGACACCTAAACCATGGTAATCTCAACAAAGCTACAAGGAAAGCAGTGCATCGATGAAGCAATTATATGGATATAAGAAGATGATTGTCGATGATCAGGCTAGACCATCTATGGTGAGAGGTAAAATTATTTTGAATTATATCCTCTTTCAAGTTCTCTTCGATACTGGTGTATCGCAATATTTCATTTCTTCTCAATAGTTTATTTTCTATGTTTAATGTTATAAATTATTCCTTATGTTCTAAACCTGAAAACTATTCTCAGTGAAATAGAATGTCAAGCCTTCATGTGTAGAACATATGCAATAAATGTTTATGTATATGAGCTGAAATGGGACTTCTCGATGTTTGACTTGGATATTTATGATGGAATCCTAGGTATGTCTTGGTTGACAACGTTCAAGGCCCACATCGACTGTTATAGGTGAACTGTTAGATTCATGACTGAGGAAGACAATGAGCATCTCTTCCTAGGATATATTATGTTAAACAAAGGTCCAAAGAGTTTTTTGGCACTGATGGTGGGAACAATCATTTATCAGTTGGCCGCATTAACATTGAAATCAATAGAATATGTGGAAGAAATTAGAATTCTTGTAGTTTTGGTTCAATTTTAAGACATATTTCCCAAAAACTTCTCTGGGTTACCAACTATAAGGGAAGTGGAGTTTATGATTAATTTCATTCCAGGGAATAGTCCTATTTATCTTCCATCCTATAAGATGGAACCAATATATTTATGGGAATTGAAAGTGTGGTTGGAGGAGCTGGAAATCATGGGTTTCATTCAACCAAGTATATATCTATGGGAAGCACCAGTTTTGATCATGAAGAAGGCATATGAAACTCTTCGAATGTGTGTTGATTATTGTAATATTAACTTTGTTATGATAAAGAACAGATATCCACCTCCACGTATTGATGATGTGTTTGATAAATTAAAGGGATATCAGTGGTTCTCCAATATTGACTTGCGATCAGCATATCATCAATTTTGAGTTCGGAAGGAAAATATTTGTAATGGCCCGGATAGGGACTCATTAAAGAGTTTTCCAAACAACTCAGTCCCATCAAATGGTTCAACTAAAATGTTGGAATTGGTCATGGCGACACTATGATGGTGGCACCGGTCAGGGTGACACTGTGATTGTGGAACTGTAGCGGTCGCATTGTCACGGTTGCTCACTGAAATGGTGGCACCGTGATGGTGGCACTGTGATGGTGGCACTTTGACGGCGGCACTATGACGGTGGAACTGTGACGACGGACCCATGAGGGTGGCATTGTGCGGGTGGCAATGTGATCGTGGAACCGTGAGGGTGGCACCATGATGGTGGCACCGTGATAGTGTCCAACCAAATGGTGTCGCACCCTTTATTCATTTTCCAATTTCCAATTTTTTCTGCTCCCACAACATATCATTTTACGTAAAAGTGTTTTAATACCCACTTATAATCCATTAAAATCCCTTAAATGATATAAAAAATCCCCAAAGATCTGGGATACCATTGACTTACCAAAATGTGTGGATTTTCCCTCAGAGTAACACCCTTTTCCCATACATTCTAGTTTCACCACTGTTACACATTTTCCTCTGTTTAAAGGAAACCCTTTAACTCACAGCCATTACAGACACCTCTCTGATAAGAATTATTAAATGAAAATTAATTCCATCATGTGTAACCTTCCAACCGTGTGGTGAAACCATGATCCTCTATTAATTCCGTTCAAAATTTATATCTCTTAACTCTAGGATATCACCTTTTATCACAAGAGATTCATTCTTCCTTCATCTTGGATGGTCTATTTTCTTTCCTTGGTGCATTTGGAGTCCCCCTTCCCAAGTCTGGTGGTGCACCTTTTCTGGAGCCTTTCCTTCTCACACTTAGAGTCCTTAGAGTTCCTCACCTGCAAGTCATGCATCCCCAATTCATGGCGCGTGGAGAAAAACGTCGATCATTGATCATCTAGGTAGAGTTATTCCTTTCTCTCTCTTTATTGTGTATCATACGGGGTGGGTATGATAATGTTCCCATTGGGGATAGATTAAAAAAAACCTTACCAAAGTTAATAAATTGTTTTTAAAGAATTATGGGGTGTCTTTGATGATGATGTTTTACTCTTTTACCCTTTCTCATATGTTGTGAAATGTATGGGATTATGTCCACAAAAAATCGTGGTCATTGGTCGTCTTTTCATGCCCACTAATGAACCTCTATTTTATGGATAATTCTATAATGATTGAATGGTTGTAACATAGAAATTGGTTAATCATGTAAACTCGGTTTATTAAATGGATGTACAGTGAAAAATAATCCTCATGTGATCACCCTAGTTAACCAATCTAAAATAAGGAACTTATTGAATGGTGTGTTTGAATATAAAAATTCTTTTACTCTGTCTTGGTAAAATGTGTGGTTAGTATGCTTGATGCTTTTGGGGTGACATGGATGGGGATGGGATCCCCTGTGGTGCAGTTGTTGGTTTGTAGATATGAGGTAGTGTGGGGCCGTATGTTGGGTCTTGGTTTGGTTCTAGTACATCGAGGTATCTCACGGATCCCTTCTATTGTTGTGACTTTACAAGAGAACCTGGTGTAAATGCTTAATTTTCTACCTAGCTGTTTTTCCTCCCATGGCTTGTGGCTATGTCTGTTTGTTTCCTAGTAGTGAATAATTATTTACGTGGAACCACTTGAATTTGAAAACAAGAATGGGTTCTAAGGGGAATTGTTTTTTTGGGAATGATTTATTACTTGGTCTTGGTTTTTTTACTTTTTATGAATGAATAGTAATGATAGTAATGATAGTTTTTGAGTATGGTCTAGTTTTGGAACCCCTGGGTTGGAATGAGTGTTGGTTTACCTATACGTATAATTTAGTTCTTATATTTCTTTTTCACATCCAACCCAAGTTGAGAACTTCATGCCGAACACCACCATTTCATGGGGGAGGGTGTTTTCCCCAACACTCCTATAAGTGGCTTGTTATTATCCCCTTTTCTACTCCCTTTTATCGAGTATCTAAAGACTCTTTGGACATGTTGTGATGGCCTGAGGTCCATTATAGCCCAAGATTCGTTTGGTAGATGATGCTTTAGTGGTTGTCCTAGGTGTGTGTGGGCATGTTGTTTCCCAATTGTCGTGTGGATGAGGACCAGGTGTCTTTGGGCGTGGCAGTACTTGTTCAGTCACATGTGTCTTTGGGCATGGCGGTATTTATTCTTGCCTAGGTGTTTTTAGGTGTGGTTACGTGTGGTTTTGGTGGCCCAGGAGTTTGTGAGTGTAGCTATGGTTATGGTGGCCCAAAAGGTTAATGTTTGGGTGGGAGTGGGAATGTGGTGAGAATGGAGGGGGATGTCTGATGCATAGGATGTCTTCAATAACCAGTGGGACTATGGTCAGAATGGTGGTGGAGGTGTTCTTGGATGAAGAGGAGGTTTACTCCTGAGAGGTATCTTTCGAGGTGGTTGTTCCGACCATTCTCTTTTCTTTGGGTCTAGTTTCGATTCTTGAGGGCAAGAATAGATTGAGATTTATCTCATGTAATGGCCCATACAATAACTCATTAAGGATTTTTCCAAAAACATGGTCCCATCAAAAGGTTCCACTAAAATTGCGGCACCGGTCTCGGTGGTACCATGACAGTGTCACTATATCGGTCACATCATCATAGCAACTCACCAAAATAGTGGCACCACTTACAATTTTCCATTGAACCAGTGGCACCATTACGGTAGCACCGTGAGGGTGGAACCGTGAGGGTGGAACCATGATGATGGCACTGTGACGGTGGCACTGTGAGGGTGGAACCGTGACAGTGGCACCCTGAGGGTGGCACCGTGACAGTGTCTCACCAAATGGTGTCCCACCCATTGTTCTTTTTCTAGTTTATGAGTTTTTTCTGCTCCCACAACGTATCTTTTTAAATAAAAGCATTTTAATACCCCTTTAAAATATATTAAAATCCTATAAATGATATCATAAATCCCTCGGGATCTAGGCGACTTTTGACTTACCAAAACATGTGGCTTTTTCTTCGGTGTGACACCCTTTTCCCATACTTTCTAGTTCCTCCCCTGATACGTGTTTTCCTCCATTTAATGGAAACCCTTTAACTCACAACCATTATATACACCTCTCCAATGGGAATTATTAAATGAAAATTAATTCCATCATGTGTAACCATCCAACTGTGTGGTGACACTACTATCTTCCTTTAAATCCTTTCAAAATTCATATCCCATAACTCAAGAATCTAACCTTTTATCGCACGAGATCCATTCTTCATTCCCCTTGGCTGGTCTCAATCCTTTACATGGTGCGTTTGGAGTCCCCATTAATGAGGAAAGTGGGGTTCATATACTAGAGCCATTCTTTCTCACTGTTGGAGTCCTCAAAGTTTCTATCCGACAAGTGGTGCATCCAAAGTTAATGGCGCTTGGAGAAAAACATTGATCGTTGATCATCTAGGTAGGTTTCTTCCTTAATCACCCTTTATTGTGTATCTTGCAAGGTGGGAAAGATAATGTTTCCTTCAGGGATGGATGACACCAAACATTAACAAAGATAATAAATTGTATTTAATGAATGAATGGGTGTGTTTGATGATGTTGTTGTACTCTTTTACACTTGCTTATATGTTGTGAATTGTATGGGCTTATGTCCAAAAAAAATCTTGGTTGTTTGTGGTCTTTTCAGGCACACTAATGAACCTCTGTTTTATAGATAATTCTATGATTATTGAATGGTTGTAACCTGGAAATTGGTTAATCACGTAAACTAGGTTGATTAAATAGATGTCCAGTGAACAACAATACTTGTGTGATCACCCCGGTTAACAAAACGGAAAGATGGAACTTACTGAATGGTGTGTTTGAATCTGAAAACTCCATTACTCTGTCTTGGTTACATGTTTGGTTGTTCTGATTTATGCCTTTGGGGGGACGTGAATGGGGATGTGATTCCTTGTGGTGTAGTTGTTGGTTTGTGGATCTGAGACCGTGTGGTGTCGTATGTTGGGGCTTAGTTTTGTTCTAGTAAATAGAGGGATCTCACATATCCCCTTTTTGTGAGTTAATAAGAGAACCAGGTGTGAATGCTTAATTTTCTACTTGGATATTTTTCCTCCCTTGTCTTGTGGGTATGAGTGTTAGTTTCCCGGTAGTGAAGAATTATTTAAATGGAACAACTTGAATGTGATAATAAGAATGGTTTCAAAGGGGAATTGTTTTCATGAATGAGTTTTCAATTGATTGTTGTTGTTGTACTATTTATGAATGAATAGTAATGATGGTTTTTGTGTATAGGATGGTTTTGAAACCCCTAGGATGGGATGAGTTCTTGTTTAAATGTATGTATACTTTATTTCTTATGTTTCTTATTCGCACCCACCCAAGTTGTTAAATTCGTGTCGAACACCGCCATTTCATGGGGAAGGGTGTTTTCCAAAACACTCCTATAAGTGGCTGGTTATTAGAAAATTATATGCTCCCTTTTCTCGAGTATCTCGGGGCTCATCAGGAAGGATGTGATGTCCTGAGGTGCATTATATCCCAATATTCATCAGGAATGGGATGGGTTAGTGGTTTGACAATGTGTGTGTGGGAAGGTTGTTTCCAAGTGTCATCGGGAATGGCAGTAGTTTTTCTGGCCTAGGTGTCTGGTTACGTGTGGTTATGGTGGCCTAGGTGTTTGCGGGCGTAGCTGTGGTTATGGGGGCCCAAAAGGTTGTTGTTGGGGAGGAAGTGAGACTACAGTGAGAATGGAGGGGGAAGTATGATTCATAGGATGTCTTCAATAACCAGTGGGAAAGTGGTGTGGGGTTTCCCAAACATCGATGTGTTATTACTATTACATTACTTGACTTGTGTTATTTGGGGAGTGTTCCTTGATGAGGGTTGGATGGATAGTTTATTTTCATGTTGTTTTGGTTATCTCCTTTTCTCACGGGGCATTAGAATGACTCCCCAAATGTGCACAAGAGAATTCGGTTTTCCCTACTAAGTATACTTGTATACACTCCCTATGTATATAAAACTTCTTTCAAGTTTAATGGAGGTCTTCGATGACCATGCCAGAGCCTATTATCTCAGATGATGTGACTATTGGGATTGTTGTTTTTCCATTCATTGGTACTTTCGTTTTTAATTTTCATGTGCTTGTAACACTTATTTATGCAACATTCATATGGAAATAGATTGTTTTGGATTTATTTTACTCCCAGTTTCGGTGTTGTTTTGGATTCACTATTTAATCTCTAGATTATAGTAAATAAAAAAGGGTAATTCATTCCATATAACATGTGATTCTATACCATTGGTTCTAGTCTCCACTCTCAGGAAATTTGAAGGACATTTTTGGGGGTAATTATCTGTCCTTAAACATGAGGAAGGAAGGTTCTTGAAATTAGTTGTCCCTCCCCTCATCTGGGTGAAGGTGGGTCATGACAGAATGATTTCAAATGAGAGGTTGAGAGATAGGATGGAGTTCAGAGTTAGTAAAAGTGAGGATCGAATGGGATGGTAGGGATACAGTGTTAGACAATCTTCGCGTGTTAAATATTCCATGGAAGACCAGCTAAGACATCGGCTTTTAGGGCCCCCCGTGATTCATTTCAAGAACTCTAGACCTATCGAACGACATAGTGAGGCTACACGAATTATTGGGTAGAGACCCTAATAATGGTACATGCATCATAATGACTTATGTTCTTGTGTTTCATGGGCATTTTGGGGATTTAAACTAAATAAAAAGTATTATACAAATTTAAAATCAATCGTCTACAATACTCAAGCTTAGGCATTCCTTGTTTACATTGGATCTATGACACCTGGATGGTGACCATGGTTAGTGTGGGAGATCGAGGCCTAGGAGGATGATTTGGATGACCAGTAGTTGGATGATCATGGGGAGGGGGATGAACAGTGGAAGAGGATGATTTGTGCCCTTTAACGGCAGACCATCGTGAAGTATGCGGGAGGCATCTCAGACATGGAGATAGAGAGCTTGTGATAGATTTCTGCTTGATCCAAGATCTGACTGAGTACTTGGTTCCTTTGGATGTAAGGCAAATACGGGGATAAGAACGTCAGTGGTGGATGCTCCATCTTGGGGAAAATAGGGAGTTTGAGGTTTCCTGGACAGACTTCGAGTGGGAGTTCCAGGTGGAATTCAACTCTTCCACAATGATGGTTGAGAAGAGGAAAAAGCTAATCTATATTATGTGGGTGTGTATGTCAGTGAGGGAATTGGGGGTGAAGTTCAAGGATCTCATTCGTTTTTCTCCAGACCTCCTTCTAGATGAGGAGAATCAAGAGATTAATTTAGAGGAGGCGCTCTAACCTTCTCTTCAGTATGTTATTACTCCCATCACTTTACCAACATACTTGGCGGTCCAAAATATGGCCAAATAGGTTGAGAGGATGAACATAATGGGAGGTGTGCCATGAGAGGGGATGAAATTAGTCTCATCAATGGGGAAGTCCATAAGTAGCAGACCTCCAAAATTTGGGCCTTCTAGATTTTGGCCAGTGGGAGCATGCCCTAACAGTTCTTGTTTTGATATCCCAGTCATCACCCCTTCCATGCGGTCCTAGGTCTAATATTCTTAGTCTGTGGAAGTCGTGGGATTATTCGGAATCAGTGATTAGACCAAGTGAAATACAATGGGGGTGGGCATGTTCAGTTCCCATCTCAGTACCAGGAGTTTCCAGCCAAGACTTTTCAGTAGCAGTAGAAGGGATAGTGATCTCCCGCTCTTCTGAGAGAAGACTTTGATTGAGGGGACCGACCTCAGGGTTCTCCTCAAGGACCTCGACCAGGGAATGGTTGGGGCGGAAACTGACAAATGAAGGGCTTATGAGCTGGGTGTGGGAATTTGTATGCCAAAGAGGTAGCAGTTCCAGCAGGGCCAGAAGTTGTTCGAGGTATGATCAGTTTGTTTAGCACTCTTTCCCATTCCTTGTTTGATTTAATATCTTTGCAATCCTTTTTTCACCTTGTCTATCCCATGATCAAGGTCTAGATGTAGAGAGACTTCTCATGCCCCTGGTTTTGAATACGTCGGTCATAGGTCAGACCATCTTCTCTCATGTTTTTTGGGGATGTAGAATGATGTTGGGACCACATCAGTCCAGTGCAGGCATTCTTTTGCTGTAGATGCAGCCGTATGATGTCATTATGGGCATCTAGTGGTTGTTATCTATGTTTTTCATTATCGAATGCTTCTTGAGAAGGGTCATGTTTTTAGATGTTGGTGTCTAGCGTTTATCTTTTTTCAGCGATTGAGGTTTCCAGGAGGGTATCGGTGAGTGGAGAACCTCATTTCCTTGTTAGTTGAGATATTATTGCAGTCGGTAGATACATAGATGTTGTAATTCTTGGGCATCATTAGTGAGTTCCTAGACGCCTTCCCATAGGAGGTGGTGACTTTACCTGCTCGATGTGATGTTGAGTTCGGGATAAACATTCAACCCGGTGCCTATCCAATTTTGATGGCTACCTATCAGATGTTTCATTCTTAGTTGTGGGAGTTACAGAATCAGATTGACGAACTGATGAAGAAGGGTTCTGTTCGGCCAAGCGCATCATCATGGGGTGCTCCAGTCTTGTTCACAAAGAAGGTGGAGAATGGTCTCAGGTTGTGTATAGACTACCGAAGGCTGAACCAGGTGATGGTAAATAACTGTTACCCCCTCCCGAGTATTGATCATTAGAAGGGGGATGGATGGTTCTCCAAGATCCACATGCGGTCAGGATATCACCAGTTTAGGGTGAAGGAGGGTGACGTCTTGATGACTACCATCAGGTGCATATATGTGCACTATGAGTTCATGGTCATGCCATATGGCATTACGAACATACCGGCCGTGTTCATGGGGTTCATGAACTCTGTCTTTCAGGAATATTTGGACCGGTTCCTAGTAATGTTTATTGACGACATCCTGATCTACTCAAGATCATATGAGGATCACAACGATCATTTGAGTATGGTTTTAGAGGACATTTGATAGCTCTAGATCTATGTTATGTTGTCCAGGTGCATGTTCTGGATGTGAGAGGTGCACTTCCTTAGACAAGTGGTGACCGATCAGGGAATATAAGTGTTCTCGTCAATCATCGAGGCCGTTATTTCTTGGGCATCACCCAAGAAAGTGGCAGAGGTTTGTAGTTTTCTGGGTCTAGAGAGTTATTTCAAGAGATTCGTCCCCATATTCTCTCATGTTGTAGCAAATCTAATAGCCTTGACCAAGAAAGACTAGGATTTATGTGGAGTGAGTCATGCCAGATATTTTTTAGTTATCTAAAGGGGAAGTTGGTTAGTGCCCCAGTGCAAGGGTTTCTAGAAGAATGGGTGATGTTTGAAGTGTTCTGTTATTCTTCAGGCCATGGATTAGTGTGTGTGATAATGAAAAACAGCATGGGGTGATCTCTTATGAGTCTAGGTAGTTACGTCCCCATGAGTGTAACTATTCCCCCCACGATCTGGATCTTGCAGCGGTTGTTGTAACGCCCCGACCCCAATTACACAGAGTCGGTGCATTATTACATAACATTGGCATGATCACAAGAAAGATCAAATCTCGAAAGACCGATTGGTTTAGTAGCCTTGGAAACAATAGATATATTCATAATGTTTTACAATACATCATGATGTGAAAAACTACAACAACAACATATTGTCTCCATAATCCACACTATTATCCCCTCATAATATCCCTCCAGGTCATTCATAATTTACTTCTTCACTTCCTGTGAAAAATAAAACATAAAAAAGTGATGAGCTCAAATGCCCAGTAAGGATAACAATATAGCAAAAACCTTCATAAATAAGAATAAACATTTAAGGAAATGTGTAACTAAAAAAAGCCTTTTAAACATGAACTTAAACATAATAAGGAAAAAATAAAATGAAATAATTCCATTTACTTATTCACATGGATATTCTACTAATCGAATAATCACATTCAATATTAATAACCACTTTCATAACGATGGAATGCATAATGCCAGACTATCATAACCACATATCCAAGGCCTCGTGCCAAGACTAGAAATAAGATTTTGCCAAGGCCTTGTGCCAAGACACTAGTTTGTCTTATACGACCAACCGATGCATCGAGGAGCTATAGCTGGCTCCACCCGTTACATATTAAGTCCAATGCATTCCCATATGAAAAGGTTTAAACATAACATAAACATTCGTATTAAAATAAGCATACAAAATGTCAATAATTTAACCATAATATATGAATGGTATAAAAGTAGCACATCCACAGTCAAACATATTACAAAACCTTCAATACAGTATAGAAGTTTTTTATCATAATAAGTCAACTTCAAATAAGCGTAAAATCCATCAAGGATGTTGACATATATGAAAATAAAAATATTTTTAGAGAAATATCTCTTTCTAATTTTGAAATCATTTAAGAGTCATAAATTTATAAAATAAAACATTTTCATTGAAAATATTCTTATAACCTTGTAAGGGAAGCTTCGACGATTTTATAATGGCGGAAAATAATCGCACCTGCCGTATAAGTTAAAAAAAAAAATTCTTACCTTAATTTTGTCAAAAAGTTTAAAAAGCACCTTGTTTGGAAAATGACAGAAATATTCATTTATAAAACACTTATAAAAATTTAAACAAGGGTATAAATGACTTTAACCCATATTCTAGTAAATAGTAAAAATGTTTTGAAATTCATTTTTAAGAAAGATGGATGTGGATGATAAAGAGATCCCAGTAGATTATTACGTATAAACAACCTCAGATATTGAAGAGATTGTGAAATAACCCTTACCTTGTACTTTTCCTTGGATGGGGTAGGTTAACCTCCTGTATAATGGTGAAATAATTTTTTTCAAATTATACAAGATTCATATACATTCATATGACATAATATATGATCTTTTAACATTGCTTTGTTAATAATATCTTAGTATTATCGTTGTTTCGGTTGTTAAATTACTTGTTTGATTGTATATGTTTTGTTACATAAGCCATGTTTGTCATGGATAGGTTGTATATTATTCATATACAGAATGATATCATGTCCTTAAACATCATTTTTAAATCATCAAATGATGATTATACTTGAATGGATATGATGGAGAATGAATCTCATCGCGTTGGTGGAGACGGTAGTTCGTACGTACGCACGAGCGACAATATCATTATTTTGATATTAAAATAATATATAAATGGATGGTATATCATATATACAGAATCATTAACATGTTATATTTATTATTTATATGAGTTAAACTTCATTATTATACCCATCCAAATAATAATATATTGAATAACAATTACACCACGACGTGGAGACGGTAAGCCGTACGTATGCACGTATGGTGACATGTTATTCAAAGGGTGGATAGAAGACTGAATATGGTTGTACAATATTTATAATAACATCAAATTATATATATGATACTACAATTATTATTTTATAATGGTAACAACAATGGAAAAGAAGTGGAAGTAGAAAGGAACTTGGAAAAGGGTGGTGAAATCATTACCTCTTCTTCGGGTTCTTCCTTTTGATTTGATGAAAAGTGCTCCTTAGGTTGGCTTTCTGATCAAACTAATGCCTCTAGGTTGTAGTGAGGCGTGTTGAGAGAGTATTTGGGCAGATTTTGGCCGAACCAAAAGGCTTTGAAGGTGTTAAGAAATTAGAAGGAGTAGTTCTCTTTTATAAGAGGGGTGAGGGGCACCTTTGGAAAAGTTAGAAATATTAATTTATAATAAATTCATATTCGGTTTCTAATGGATCCAAAGTTTATTATTTAAATTTTAAGGTAGGGATAAGTCAAAAACCATTAAACCAATAGAATTTAGACAGGTTTGAGTTACTATATTAACCTTATCATTAAGTATTAACTCTTAGTAAATTAGTTTCACTTTTACAATGTCTCTTTGTATTTTTATATTATATGGTTAATAAACATACTATATACATCAAAGAGACCCCCAAGTGGTCCATTAATGTTATAAATATCCTGATATAAGTCTCTTGGCCGATCCTTAGATTTTTAGGAATTTCATATCAATTAATAATATAATATTTGTTTTAACAACTCTTTTATGTCAATTTTGACACTATTCAATAGTAGATTTTTTTGAAACTCATAACAGAATTATTACTTAGAAAAAAATTAATTAAATAACTCCTAATATTTCATATTATACTAGAAAATTATTGTAATTTATTTAAAGTTTCAAATTATATTTATTTGTGTATTTATATTAAACATTAATTTATTTTTTCACTATTATGGTATTTACTTTATCATAATTGTGTCATAAATAAATTAAATTATGTAATCTCTAAAAATTATAAATAAAATATAATTATGTAGGAAATATTTTCAGCTTTCTAATTAATATTTATTGTCGAAAATCGAACATATATAACATTATGTAAAAAAAACTTTTCTTAAAGTTATATGCTTATGTCATTTTTGTACTTATATTAACTTAATTAAAATTAAGTGTCCCTATCACATAAAAGTGGCCCCATGGGGTCCCAAAATAGACCCAAAGATGCATATGTTGTAACATGTATCAAAAAATGAGGCTAGGAAAAGTTTTAGGGTAATTTTGAATTATTATAATATTATTTTTTAACCCTTATTTACCAGATTTACCCTTAACCATGGTAAATAAAATATTTACCGAAGTAATTATTCAAAATGTATAAAAATAGAAGTTACCTATTTACACAATTTGAATATCCTGATTCCAAATATGGAATCCATTTTTCCAAATTCAAAACACAGAAGTGGCAGAAATTAATTTAAAATTAATTCCCGCTGTTAAAACAAAAAGCGTGTTTTTAAGAGATACTAACTATCAAAAGATTGACACTTGTTTATGTCTGGTTTAATTGTAAATTTTTGTCCAATGACCAAAATTATATTAAATGGTAAAAATATATTCTAAATATACTTCAAAACCACTCAAATTCATAATTTATCAATATAAATTATTTCAATTAAAAAAGTTGTTTTTAATTAAAATTTAGTAATTTTCACTATTCTTCAAAATATTAAGGTTATCCGAAAAGTACCAAAATTTCAACTTTGGATAAATTTGATATTCCGAATCTAAAAATGAAGTCCATTTTGAAATATAATATATATATAATTTCAAAAAGTAAGTATTACTATTCATAACGGCTAGTTTGAATGGTTATGGTGTGTTAGAACTCGGTGTTGCGTACAACACACGCTATCACATTATTCAAAGAGGAGCGTACCGTAGAATCTTGGGGTGTTACATTCTCCCCTCCTGCAAATATTTTTTTCCTAGAAATTTCTAGAATACATATCACATGAAAATACTCGGGTGATTCTTCATCTTAAGTTCCTTGGATTCCCATGTTGCCTCTTCCATCTTATGGTTTCTCCACAAAACTTTTACCAGACGTGTCATCCGGTTTCTCAGTACATGTTCTCTCGAATCAAGAATCCTGACGGGCTCTTTGCAATAAGACAGATTGGGTTGTAGTTCTAACTCCTCATAGGTGAGTACATGCATTGGGTCAGGCATGTATTTCCTCAACAGAGATACGTGGAACACATCGTGAACTTTGGAGAGACTTGGCGGCATTGCCAATCGGTAAGCTACAACCCCAATTCATTCTAGAATTTCGAAAGGTTTGATGTACATGGGACTCAATTTACCTTTCTTACCAAAACGTATAACTCCCTTCCATGGAGATACCTTCAGGAAATCGTGATCATCAACTTGAAATTCCAAATCCTTTGATTATCGGCATAGCTCTTCTACTTACTTTGAGCTGCTTTAATGTGATTTTGGATTACCTTCACCTTTTCTATCATTTCCTCCACCAGTTCTAGACCTACAAGTTTTCTTTCACCAACGTCATCCCAACAGGTTGGTGTGCGACATCTCTTTCCATATAGCGCTTCATATGGTGCCATCTGAATACTCGAATGGAAGTTATTTTTACAGGAAAATTCTTCCAAAGGTAAATATTGATCCCACATACCCTGAAAGTCAAGTGAGTAGGATCTCAACATGTCTTCTATGGTTTGAATAGTCTGTTCTGATTGTCCGTCTGTCTGAGGGTGGTAGGCAGTGCTCAAATGAAGTTCAGTATCCCAGGATTTCTGAAGACTCTTCCAGAATCATGAAGTAAAACGAGGATCACGATCAGAGAAAATCGATAGGGGTACTCCATGAAGTCTCACAACATCATTAATATATTGTCTTGCTAGACTTTCCAGTGGTAGATCTTCTCTTATAGCAAGAAAATGTGCTGACATGGTATGACGATCAACAATAACCCATATTACATCATTCATTCTAGGATTCTTTGGTAGCCCCATGACAAAGTCCATCGTAATATTATCCCATTTCCACTCTGGTATGGGAAGAGGTTGCATGACTCCTCCAGGGTGTTTCCTTCCAGCTTTCACTTGTTGACAAACCATACATCTTGACACAAAATCAGCAATATCCCTCTTCATATTGTCCCACCAAAAATAATCCTTCAAATCTCTATATATTTTGGTGCTCCCAGGGTGTATAAGGAAATTGAAACTATGAGCATCATCCAACAATTCCCTTTTTAGATCAGGTATATCGGGAACACAAAGTCTCTTCCCGAATTTCAAAATTCCATCTTCATACACCAAGTCTCTCAGTCTCCCATAATTCACAGCTTTAATCTTCTTTTGAAATTCTCCATCATCGGTCCAAGAACTCTTAATCTATTCTAGTAAAGATGGTTTGGAAACCATTTGAAAAAGAATAGATGTTTCTCCTTCACTGGTTATTCCCATGTCCATCTTCACTAGATCCATGAAAATTGGACCCCTTTCAATTCTCATATTGTTCAAAACTCCATGATCTTTTCTGCTCAAAGCATCTGCCACCTTGTTTTCCTTCCCTGGGTGGCAGTGTATCGTACAATCATAATACTTGAGCAATTCAAGCCATCTCATTTGCCTCATGTTGAGTTCTTTTTGTGAGAAAATATACTTCAAACTCTTGTGATCAATATAAATCTCACATTTTTCACCATAGAGGTAGTGCCTCCATATCTTCAAAGAAAAGATCACAGCTGCTAACTCGAGATCATGAGTTGGATAATTTTGTTCATGAATTTTCAACTGTCGTGATGCATAGACAATAACCCTATCATTATGCATAAGGACACAACCAAGTCCTTTGTTCGATGCATCACTATAAATAACGAACCCATCATTCCCTGATGGTTGAGTCAATATAGGAGCATTGACTAATCTTCTCTTCAGTTTTTCGAAAAATTCATCACACTCTTTTTTCCAAACAAATTTAACCCCTTTACGTGTGAGCTTCTTTAATGGGTTAGCCAATCGGGCAAAATTTTGGACGAAACGTCGATAATAACCTGCCAAACCAATAAAACTATGTACCTCAGTTATACTAATAGGTGTTCTCAATTCTTGGATTGCCTTGGTCTTAGAAGGATCAATAGAGATTCCATCTTTAGAGACAATATGGCCCAGAAAAGAAATCTCATGATTCCAGAATTCACACTTGCTAAATATCCCATATAATTCATGCCTTCTCAGAGTCTTCCACATAATGCGCAAGTGACTTTCATGATCTTCGTAGATTTTGGAGTATACTAAGATATCATCAATAAATACCACCACAAGTTCATTGAGATACTCTTTGAAAACACTATTCATCATATCCATGAATACAGAGGGTGAATTGGTCAATCCAAAAGGAATTACAGTAAACTCGTAATGCCCGTACCTGGTTCGAAATGCTATCTTCGGAATTTCAACCTTCATCACACACAACTGATGGTATCCAGATCGAAGGTCAATCTTTGAAAAGTATTGAGCTCCATGTAGTGGGTCAAATAAATCATCAATGCGTGGTAGGGGATACTTGTTCTTTATTGTTATAGCATTGATCTCATTCTAGTCGATACATAACCTCATAGATCTGTATTTATTTTTAACAAAAAGAACAGGGGCTCCCCATGGAGAAACACTAGGGCGAATAAATCCCTTATTACTCAATTCCTCTAGTTGTTTCTTTGGCTCAACTAATTCTACAGTGGCCATTTTATAAGGGGTCTTTGATATAGTCCTTGATCTAAGAATTAAATCAATGGAAAACTCAACTTCTTATTCTGGAGGATATCCAGGTAAATCTTCCAGAAATACATCTACAAATTCTTTCACAACAGGTACATACTCTATTTGAACATTCCTTTCCTCACCCACAGTTATTTCATTCTCTTCCACCCCAATAATTGAATTTAGTTGAGCTACTGGGGGTGGATCTAAATAAGAATTAGGTGGTGATGATTATGCTCTAATGATAAGGTGTTCCTTATCATAATCATCAAGAATCATAACCTCTTTCTTCTTATAATAAATCGTTGCATCATAGTCTGAACGCCAGTCCATACCAAGGATTATATCAAACTAAATCATAGGTATGATGATGAGATCAGCAGATAAAGAACATTTATGTGCTCTAATGGGGACTGATTCACAAAATATTGTTGCAATGATACTTCCCTTAGGAGTTTTAACTGACAACTCCATTGTTAAATCAAATTGGAAATATCTAATTTTCTTAGCAAACTCGGATGATATGAAACAATACGATGATCCAGAATCAAATAATGCATTTTCTAAACATGAGAAAACCATTAAATTACCTGCCACCACGTCTTTCAGAGATTCTACCTCAGCATTAGTGATAGTATAAGCTTGTCCTTGATCCCTTGGCCTTTTCTAAGGTAAGTTCTCCTGACTCTTAGGACACTCATTTGCATAATTCCCCATATCCCTGCAATTGTAGCACTAAACATTGGTAGCTTCCTTCTTCCCCTTGCAATCACGATCTTGGTGGCCTTTTTCACCACACTTGTAAAAGACTCCCATTCCCATCATGCAAGTACCAGGGTGTTTCTTCCCACATTTACCACAGGATAGATATTCAACCGTTCCCTTCTTCCACTTATTTCCACTCCCAGATTGATCAGTAGGTCTCGTCTTCTCTTGCTTTGCTTTAAAGTCATAAGACTTAGACAATTCTTTTTCGGTCTTGATAGCACATGAGACAATGTCTTCGTATGATGAAAAGGATTGTGAGACTAATTCTCGATGGAGAAATGGTTTTAACCCATCAAAGAAATGATCAATCTTACTTCTTGGGTTACGTATATAATCTCCAACATACCTTGCTAACCTTGTAAAGTTAGCCTCATACTTTGCTACATTATCATCCTCCTTTTGTCTCAAACTCAAGAACTGCCTTTCCATATCTGCTCGGTGGTCGCAAGGAAAGTATTTTTCTAAAAACAGATCTTTGAACTCCCTCCATTCCATATTTGATACTTCATCATCTTCCTTCGTATTTTGAATCAATGACCACCATTGATCAGCATCTCCAGTGAGGCGGTAAACTGTCATGATAACTTTTTCCCTTTCACTACTCCCCAAAGCCTGAAATAATTTCTCTAGGGAAAATATCCATTGTTCAGCTACTGAGGGATTTGTACTCCCATTGAACATTGGTGGTTGTTGCCTCATGAATCGATCTAACATTGATCCTCCATGCTGCAGATAAGGGTTCTCCATACGGGTAAGGTTATTATTCATAACCTGAGTGAGTTGTCCCTATATGGTGATTAGTTGATCGGCACCAGTTGCATCACCAGGTCTATTATAATTATCTTGAGCAGGAGGGAAATCCCTACATAGAGTGCGTGCATTGATACAGTTTCCATTTCTTCCACTAGGCACCATTTCTAAACAATGACATAAACTAGATCAGTTTGTGAATCAAAATACATAATCCAACACTTATAAAACACATAACATAAATTGAACTATTTATGTATATAATCCATAATCATAAGAATGTTTTATTTGAGAAAGTATATAATCATAAACCCTTCATAATGATTTGTAATGAAAATGAGAGTTATCTTAAGCATATCCCCCGGGAGTGTCATAACCAAGAGTGCAGCAAGGCCCATTGTCGTGCACCAGTTCCCGTTCGAGTCTAGCTCAATGCGGTGTTTTCGGGTTTTACCCATAGGTAAATCTGTGCCAAAGCCTCCTCTACCTGCTCGTATCCATACAGGGATTTATTTCTCAGAAAACTCACAAAATCTCTACAATACCAAAATTCTCTGAAGTTCTTCTATACTAATCCTAAAAGTTCATCTTACGTCTACGTGATCTAATCAGAGTTTATCTAAATCTAGCTTCCAAGGATTGTACTAAATTTCCTCTGATACCAAATGTAACGCCCCGACCCCAGTTACCCAGAGTCAGTGCATTGTTAAATAACATTGGCATGATCACAAGAAAGATCAAATATCGAATGAACGATTGGTTTAGTAGCCTTTGAAACACTAGATATATTCATAATGTTTAACATTACATCAGAAGTGAAAAACTAAAACAACAACATATTGTCTCCATAATCCACACTATTATCCCCTCATAATATCCCTACAGGTCATTCATAATTTACCTTTTCACTTCCTGGGAAAAATAAAACATAGAAGATGGGTGAGATGAAATGCCCCGTAAAGATAACAATATAGCGGAAACTTTCATAAATAAGAATAAACATTTAAGGCAATGTGTAACTAAAACAAAAGCCTTTTAAACATGATCTTAAACATAATATGGAAAAAATAAAATGAAATAATTCCATTTACTTATTCACATGGATATTCTACAAATCGAATAATCACATGCAATATCAATAACCACTTTCATAATGATGGAATGCATAATGTCAGACTATCCTAATCAAATAGCCAAGACCTCATGCCAAGACTACAAATAAGATTTTTTCAAGGCCTTGTGACAAGACACTAGTTTGACTCATGAGACCTACTGATGCATCGAGGAGCTATAACGGGCTTCACCTGTCACATATTAAGTCCAATGCATTCCCATATGAAAAGGTTTAAACATAACATAAACATTCGTATAAAATTTAGCGTATGAAATGTCAATAATTTCACCATAAACTATTAATGGTATAAAAATAGCACATCCACATTAAAACATATCACAAAACCTTCAATAAAATTTATATGTTTTGTATCATAATAAGTCAACTTCAAATAAGCGTAAAATCCGTCAAATGATGTTGACATAGATGAAATCAAAACTCTTTTTAAAGAAATATCTCTTTCTATTTTTGAAATCATTTAAGAGTCGTATATTTATAAAATAAAACATTTTTTTGAAAATATTATTATAATCTTGTAAGGGATGCTTCGACGATTTTATAAAGGCAGAAAATAACCACACCCGCCGTATAGGTTAAAAAAACATTCTTAACTTAATTTTGTCGAAAAGGTTAAAAAGCACCTTGTTTGGAAAACGACGGAAGGATTCCTTTATAAACCTCTTTTAAAAAATCAAACAATGGTATAAATGGCTTTAACCCATATTCTAGTAAATAGAAAAAAAAATTTGAAATACATTTTTAAGAAAGATGGATGTGGATGATAAAGAGATCCCAGTATATTATTACGTATAAAAAACCTCGGATAATGAAGAGATTGTGAAGTAACACTTAACTTGTACTTTCCCTTGGTTGGGGTAGGTTAACCTCCTGTATAATGGTGAAATAACTTTTATTAAATTATACAATAATCATATACATTAATATGATATAATATATTATCTTTTATCATTGCTTTGTTAATAATATCTTAATATTATCGTCGTTTGGGTGTTAAATTACTCGTTTTCTTTTATATGTTTTGTAATAGAAGCCATATTTGTCATGGATAGGTAGTATATTATTCATATAAAAAATGATATCAAGTCCTTAAACATCATTTTTAAATGATAAAATGATTATTATACTTGAATGGATACGATGGAGAATGAATCTCATCGCGTTCGTGGAGACAGTACTCCGTACGTACGTATGAGCGACAATATCATTCTTTTGATATTAAAATAATATATAAATGGATGGTATATCATATATAAAGAATCATTAACATGTTATATTTATTATTTACATGAGTTACACATCATTATTATACCCATCCAAATAATAATATATTGAATAACAATTACACCATGACGTGGAGACGGTAAGCCGTACGTACGCACATATGGTGACATGTTATTCAAAGGGTGGATAGAATACTGAATATGGTTGTAACATATTTATAATAACATCACAATATATATATGATACTGGAGTTATTATTTTAGAATGGTAACAACAAAGGAAGAAGAAGTGGAAGAAGAAAGGAACTTGGAAAAGGGTGGTGAAATCATTACCTCTTCTTCGGGTTCTTCCTTTTGATTGGAACAAAAGGGCTTCTTAGGTTGGCATTATGATCAAAATAAGGCCTCTAGGTTGTAGTTAGGGATGTTGGGAGAGTATTTGGGCAGAGTCTGGATGATCCAAAAGGCTTTGAAGGTGTGAAGAAATCAGAAGTAGGAGTACCCTTTTATAAGAGGGGTGAGGGGCACCTTTGGAAAATCTAGAAATATTAATTTATAATAAATTAATATTCGGTTTCTAATGGATCCAAAGTTTATTATTTAAATGTTATGGTGGTTATAGGTTGAAAACCATTAATCCAATAGAATTTAGACAGGTTTGGGTTACAATATAAACCTTATCTTTAAGTATTAACTCTTAGTTACTTAGTTTCACTTTTACAATTTCTCTTTGTATTTTTATATTATATGGTTAATAAACATACTATATACATCCATGTGACCACCCAAGTGGTCCATTAATGATATAAATATCATGATATAAGTCTCTTGTCCGAGCCTTAGATTTTATGAAATTTAATATCAATTAATAATATAATATTTGTTTTAAAACTCTTTTATGTCAATTTTGACATTATTCAATGGATGATTTTTTGTCAAACTCATAATAGAATAATTACTTCGAAAAAAATTAATTACATAAATTATAATATGTCATATTATCCTAGAAAATTATTTTAATTTATTAAAAGTCTCAAATTATATTTATTTGGGTATTTATAATAATAATTATTTTAATTTGTCAATATTATTGTAATTACTCCATCAGAATTGTGTCATAAATAAATTAAATTATGTAATCTCTTAAAATTATAAATAAAATATCATTATGTAGGAAATCGTTTTATATTTTTAATGAATATTTATAGTCGAAAATCCAACATATATAACCCTATGTAAAATTTTTTTTCTAAAAGATATATGCTTATGTCATTTTTTCACTTATTTTAACTTAATTAAAATTAAGTGTCCCTATCACCTACCAGTGGCTCCATGGGGTCCCTAAATCGACCCGAATATTCCAATGTTCGAAAATGTATCAACCAATGAGGATAGGATATGTTTTAGGGTATTTTTTTATTATTTTTTTATTATTTTTTAACCCTTATTTACCGGATTTACCGTTAACCATGGTAAATAAAATATTTACCGAAGTAATTATTCAAAATGTCTAAAAATAAAAGTTACCTATTTACACAATTTGAACATCTTGATTCCAAATATGGAATCCATTTTTCCAAATTCAAAACACAGAAGTGGCAGATATTAATTTAAAATTAATTCCCGTTGTTAAAACAAAAAATGTGTTTTAATGTGATAATAACTATCAAAAGATTGACACTTGTTTATGTCCGGTTTAATTTTAAAATTTTGTCCAATGACCAACATTATATTAAATGGTAAAAATATATTCTAAATATACTTTAAAACCACTTAAATTCATAATTTATCAATATAAATTATTTCAATTAAAAAAGTTGTTTTTAATTAAAATTTAGTAATTTTCGCTATTCATCAAAATATTAAAGTTATCCGAAAAGTACAAAAATTTAATCTTAGGATATTTTTGATATTCTGAATCTAAAAATGAAGTCCATTTTGAAATATAAAATATATATAATTTCGAAATGTTGGTATTACTATTCATAACGGCTAGTTTGATTGGTTATGGTGTGTTAGAACTCGTTGTTGCGTACAACACATGCTATCATATTATTCAAAGAGAAGCGTACCGTAGTTGCTTGGGGTGTTACAGTCATGTTCGCACTAAAGTTGTGGAGGAATTACCTCATTGGGGAACACTTCATTGTCTTTACAAATCACAAAATATTAAGGTATATATTCTCCCAACGAAACCTCAACTTACAGCAGTAGAGGTAGATGTAGTTTCATTAGGACTACGACATCAAAATTTCCTACACCTTAGGAAAGGAGAACATGGTGTCCGCTCCCATGATCAGTAAGTCGTAGAAGGATGTGGTTCAAGAATCTTCAAATGATTGGAAGGTGATGGAGGAGTTGGATTCCTGACACCTTGATTCAAGGTTAGAGTGTGGCAGAGGCTATCTATACCAGGTGATAGTTCAGTCCTCTCTGTTGCAGCCGGTAGAGGATTCTTAGTGGGGAGACTTAGAGGCTGAAGTGATGCGCGATCGTGTTATCCAGGATGATGCTCCGAGAGGATGGTTGGAAGACCGGAATAATCTTATGTTGTTTCATGGATATTGGTTTTTTCCGGTAGAAATGCACATGGGAGTTCTTGGTGAATCCCACAACTCACCCATGCTGGTACACCGCAGAGTTTCCAAGATGTACCAGGGTTTGAGGGGTCTGTTTCGGTGGCTAGGGGTGAAGCAGGAAGTGGTAGAGATTGTGTAAAAGTTCCTCATGTGTTAGTAGGTATTGGCTAAATACCACATCCCAGGATGTCTGTTACAACCTTTATATGTCCCTGAGTGGAAGTGGATTGACATCTCGATGGATTTCATCACGTGACAACCCAGAGTTCAAGGGGGTTGCGATGGTATCTAGGTAGTGACAGACCAACTGATGTAATCATCTCACATCCTAGAAATCAAGGAGTCGAATGCGGTGGATGAATTTCCACAGAGGTACATGTACGAGGTGGTGTGGTTGCATGGTGTTCCAAGGTCCATAGTCTCGGATTGAGATACACAGTTTACCTCACGGGACTGGAAAGGATTTCAATATTCTTTTGGCACCCAGTTATGCCTCAACAGTACTTTCCACCCCAAGATAGATGTGCAGTCAGAGTGGACCATCCAGACATTGGAGTATATGTAGTGAGCATGTGTTTTGGATATTGGGGGATTGTGGGTATGACAGTTTCCTTTGGTAGAGTTTTCCCACAACAATAGATATCACTATACCATTAGAATGGCTCCATTCTAAGCCTGTTATGGGAGGATGTTTCACTCACTCGTGTGCTGGACATAGGTCGGGGAAACATGTGTTCTTGTCCCGAAGGTGGTGTAGAGCATGACAGAGAAGTTTCAACTGATACAAGAGAGGATGACGGTGTCTCTAGACCAGCAGAAGTTGTATGCTGATCATAGGAGGAGACCCTTGTAGTTCGAGGACAGGTACCACATGTTCTCGAAGGTCTCTCCTTTGCATGGGAAATGGAGGTTCGACAGGAGGAGTAAGATTTCTCCAAGGTTCTTTGGACCCTTTGAGGTGTTGCGGTAAGTAGGAAAAGTGGCTTATCAACTAGCTCTACCACCTCCTCTACTAAGTGTACACAACGACTTCCACTTGTCTCAGCTCCGTCAGTATCTACACGATGATTTTCATGTCCTCGACTGGGGGGAGATGGATATTGAGGATGATGCGACGTTTGTAGAGAAACCAGTGAGGATATCAAATCACGAAGAGAACGTTCTCCATGGACTAACCATTCCCTTGGTTCGTGTATTATAGAGACATGGTGGGATTGATGAGAGTACCTGGGAATGGGAGGCATAGATGCACACCCAGTACCCAGAGTTATATTGATTTTTGTTTTGTTTTGTTTCGTACTTGATTGTGATGTAGTGGTTGACCATGTTAACTATGAAATGTGTTGTTTATTTGTTTTCTGAATGTGAGTTAAGAGTAATGAATCTGGGGAGGGGAGGACACTATCTCTAATCAAGATTCATTAAGGTTGATTCGATTAAACCCATGTAGGTGAGTCATTGCCTCCCAAAGTGGATATTATCATGACATGAAGGAAGGGACTCCCTAATACATATGAATAGATGGTGTGACCTTTACATGTTTGTGTGATTACATGGGGGTGAGGAGAAGAATTGTATCTATGGTTATCTAGAAGATAGATGATTGAGAGGAGTTCTTGGATGACGAGGAGGTTTACTCCTAAGAGGTATCATTCAAGGTGGTTTTTCAGACCCTTCTCTTTTCTTCGGTTCTAGTTTCGAATCATGAGGGTGAGAATAGATTGATATTTATCTGATGTAATGGCCTATATATTGACTCATTAATGAGTTTTCCGAAAAATCTATCCCATTGAAAGGTTCCACCAAAATGGTTGCACCGGTCTCGGCGGCACTGTGATTGTTTCACTGTAACGGTCGCATCATCACAGTCACTCACTGAAAAAGTGGAACCCCTTAAAATGTTCCACTAAACTGGTGGCACAGTTATGGTTGCATCGTTAATGTGGCACCGTGACAGTGGTACTAAGACGGTGTCACCCTGAGGGTGGCACCATGGCGGTGGCACAGATACAGTGTCCCACCAAATGGTGTCCCACCCTTTGTTATTTTTCCATTTTTTGACTTTTTCCTCTCCCCCAACATATCGTTTTTTATAAAAATATTTTAATACCCCTTTAAAATACATTAAAATTCCATAAATGATTTCAAAAATCACCCTAGATATGGGAAACCCTTGACTTACCAAAACATGTGGCTTCTTCCTTGGTTTCACACTCTTTTCCCATACTTTCCAGTACCTCCCGTGTTACGCATTTTCTTCGGTTTAAAGGAAAACCTTTAACTCACAACCATTATGGCCACCTCTCCAATGAAAATTATTATATGAAAATTAATTCCATAATGTGAAACCATCCAACCGTGTGGTGAAACTAAGATCCTCTATTTAATCCTTACAAAATTTATATCCCGTAACTCTAGGATATCGCCTTTTATCGCATGAGATACATTTTTCCTTCTTCATGGATGGTCTATTTACAATCCATGGTGTGTTTAGTGTTCCCCTTACTGAGGATAGTGGTGGTCCTATAATGGAGCCATTCTTTCTCACTCGTGGAGTCCTCAATGTTCCTCCCCTACAAGCCGTGCATCCCCAGTTCCTGGCACGTGGAGAAAAACATTGATTGTTGATCATCTAGGTTGGGTTCTTCTTTCGTCTCTCTTTAATGTGTATCATGCAAGGTGGGAAATATGTTGTTTCTTTCATGGATTTATGAAACCAAACATTAAAGAAGATAATAAATGTTTTTTAAATATTGAAGGGGAGTGTTTGATGATGTTTTTCTACTCCTTTACCCTCGCTTATATGTTGTGAATTGTATGGCCTTATGTCCACTAAAAATCGTTGTCATTGGTGGTGTTTTCATAAACACTAATGAACCTCTGTTTTATAGATAATTATATGATTATTGAATGGTTATAACATGGAAATCTATTAATCATGAAAACTAGGTCAATTAAATGGATGTCCAGTGAACAATAATCCTTGTGTGATCACCCCAGTTATCCAAACAAAAAGAGGGAACTTATTTAATGGAGTGTTTGAATCTAAATACCCCCTTACTCTGTCTTGGTAACATGTGTGGTTGTTCTTCTTGATGCTTGTGGCGTGACATGGATGGGGATGGGATTCCATGTGGTGAATTTGTTGGTTTGTGGATCTGAGGCTATGTGGGGTCGTATGTTGGGGTTTGGTTTAGTTCCAATACTTAGAGGGATCTCAGAAATCCCTTTTTGAGTTAATAAGATAACCCGGTGTTAATGCTTAATTTGCTGCTTGGCTATTTTTCCTCCCTTGGCTTGTGGCTATGCCTGTTAGTTTCCCGGTGGTGAAGAATTATTTTAATGTAACAACTTGAATGTGATAACATGAATGGCTTCAAAGGGGAATTGTTTTCCATTAATCAGTTTTCACTTGGTTGTGGTTGTTGTACTTTTCATGATTGTAATATAACGAGGTTTTTTTTGCATGGTCTGGTTTTGGAACCCCTATGTTGGGATGAGTGTTTGTTTAACTGTATGTATAATTTAGTTCTTATGTTTCTTATTCGCACCCCAACCAAGTTGATAAATTCTTTCCGAACACCCCCACTTCATAGGGGGGGGGGGGTTTACCCAACTTTTTTATATGTGGCTTGTTATTATCTCCTTTTCTTCTCCCTTTTCCCGAGTATCCCAAGTCACTTAAGGAAATATGTGATGGCCTGATGTCCATTATAGCCCAAGATTCATCAGGCAGGGGATGCTGTAGTGTTTGGGCCAGGTGTGTGTGGGTAGGTTATTTCCCACGTTCCTTTGGGATGAGGCACAGGTGTCTTGGGGAATGACAATAGTTTTTTGGGACTAGGTGTCATCGAGAATGGCGATAGTTGTTCTGGCCCAGGTTTCTATTTGTGTGGTTACATGTAGTTGTGGTGGAATACGTGGTTGCGGGCGTAGTTGTGGTTGTGGTGGCCCAAAATGTTTTTTTGGGGGCGGCAGTGGGACTATGGTATGAATGGAGGGGGAGTTCTAATGCATAGGATGTCTTCAATAACTGGTGGGAAAGTGGTGTGGGGTACCCAAAACATTGATGTGTTATTAAAAATACTTTACATGACTTGTGTTATTTGGGCAGTGTGCCTTGGGGAGGTTTGGGTGGATAGTTTCCTTGCTAGTTATTTTTGTTATCTCCTTTCCTCACAGGGCATTAGAATGCCTCCCCACTTGTGCATGATATTTTTTGGTTTTCCCTACTTATTATACCATTATAGTCACCCTATGTCTATAAAACTGCTTTGAGGTTTCTAGGAGGACTTCATGGGCCATGTCGGGCCCTATTAGATCTGACATTTGGACCATTGACGTTGTTAATTTTCCTTTCTTTGGTACTTCCCATTAGAGTTTTCTTGTACTTGTAGCACTTATTATTGGAACACGCATATGGGAATGGATTGTTTTGGATTTATTTTACTTCCAGTGTGGGTGTTTTATTGGATATACTATCTTATCTCCTGATCCAACTAAATAAAAAAGGGTAATTCCTTCCATATTATGGTTGATTATATACACTTGGTGATATTTGCAACTCCGGGGCCTATTGAAGGAAAGTCTCAGGGGCTCATTATCTCTCCTTTAACTTGAGGAAGGAACGGTCTGTCAATCTGTTGTACTTCCCGTCATCTTTGTGAATTCAGGTAATATCAATATTCCAAAGACAACATTCAAAAGCAGATATGTCCAAGATGAATATGTAGTCATGACTTTCAATCTAACAAATTCACCAGCAGTCTTCATGTCTCTCAAGAATTGGATATTTCAGCAATATTAGGATTCTTTTGATGTGGTGTTTGTGGAAGACATTTTGGTGTATTCAATTACTAGGATTGACCATGATAAACACCTAAAAACTATGTTACAAAACTTGAGAGATCTCCATTTGTATGCCAAATTATCAAAGTGTGATTTTTAGACACAAGAAGTAAGTTTCCTTGGTCGTGTCATTTCTGAGAAATGAGTTTCTGTTGGTCCTGAAAAGATAGAAGTAATTATCTCATGGAAACCACCAAAGAACGTCTTTGATATATGAAGTTTTCATGGGTTGTATGGCCACTACTGATGCATTTTTCATGATTTCTAATGACTAGATTTTCCAATTACACCTATGAAAAAGAAAAATACTCTATTTAAATGGATAAAGGAATGCCAAAAATCATTCCAAGAACTAAAAGTCCATATTACATCAGCACCTATCTTGATCATTCCAGAATTAAGATAGGGGTATGTGGTGTACTGTGATACATCAGGATTGGGGTTGGGATGAATTCTCCTAAAAGGAGACCATGTGGTGTCTAATGGTTCAAGTAAATTAAGTGTGAATGAGAAAAATTACCCAACACACGATTTGGAGTTACCTGCAGTCGTCCTTGCTTTAAAAACATGGATACATGATATCTTTGGTGGGAAATTTACTATGTTTACAGATAAAAAATTCTTGAAACATATTTTCTCTAAGAAATATTTGAATATGAGGAAAAGGAGAAGGACAGAGTATATCAAGATGTTTTACTTTTACTTGATGTATACACCAGGGAAATGAAATTCGGTGGCAGATGCATTGAGTAGAAAGTCATATCATCAATTGGCGAATGAAGATTTAGATGAATGGCAGTTGATGTTGGCACTAGCTGATATGAATGTGGAATGTGATGAAAGAGGTGATGTTGCAGTTTTCCTATCATCTATGCTTGTTCCTAATTTGATAAATATGGTCAAAGAGGTACAAACATCTGATGCATAATTTCTGGTGATGAGTTCAAGACTCAATGGTGGGGAGACCATTGATGATGAAAATTTAATGGGAATTCAGTTTTTTTAGAGATCAGATGGTTGTACCTATGGATTGTTAGAAACAACTCATTCATTCTTACAACCATTTTAAATGGTCTGTACATCTAGCTATAAAGAAGATGTATAAGGCATTGAAGGCACAGTTTTGGCGGAACGAAATAAAATGGAGAGTAGTAGAGTTCGTCTCGCAGTGCTTAACTTTTCATAAAATTAAAACATAGCATTAGAGACCGATGGTTATGTTACTATATTTAACTATCCTAGTGTGTAAATAGGATCATATAACGACAAATATTATTATTGTTCTTCCATGAATGGTTCGGGAACACGATGTCATTTGGGTGATAGTGGATCAGCTTACCAAGTTGGCCCATTTCAGACAAATTTTTGAAACTCATAGGATGGAGTATTTGTAAAAAATCTATATCCAAGAAGTGGTAAAGAGGCATGGTGTACCATTTCCAATAGTCTCATACAGAGATATGAGGTTCACATCTCAATTATGTAAATCCTTACAGAAATCCCTTGGCACTCAGTTTAATATGAGCACGTCGTCTCATCCTCAAATGGATAATAAATCCAAGAGGATGATACAAATGTTGGAAGACATGTTGTGGGCTTGTGTAATGTATTTTGGTGGATCATGGGAGGAATATATACCCACAGTGGAGTTCTCATACAATAAAAACTATCAATCCAAGATACATATGGCTCTGTTTGAGGCACTGTATGGGTGTCCCGATCGTTATCCACTTTATTGGGTGGAAATATATGACACATTACTAGTTTGAAAAAGCCATTACCAATAAAAAATGTAGAATATCTAGTTTGTTAGAAAGAGGATGGAGACATCTCAAAGTAGTCAGAAATATTATACAGATCAATGTTGAAGACCATTGTCATTTTTCGTGGGTGACCATGTATTCCTGATGATATCTCTAAGGCTTGTACATCATTATTTTGGGAAGTAGTTCAAGATATATCTTATATAAATTGGCCCTTTTGAGATATTGGAATGTATTAGAGAGGTATAATATCGATTGTAATTACCACCAAGGTTCATTTCAGTGCACAATGTGTTCCATGTATCTCAGTTGAAAATGTATCAGCCTAAACCAAACCATGTGATCATATGGGATCACGTTGACCTGGAGCCAGATGCTTCATCGATACATATCTCAGTGAGGATTTTGGATAGGTAGGAGAAATTATTTATAGGAAAAATCATCAGTCTAGTGAGGGTTTTATGGAAGCATGGTCAGATTTAGGAGACGTGGGAATGTGAGAAGGAGATGAAAGAAAACTAGATGGAACTCTTTCATATGGGTGAGGGTTCTCAACATTATGATGATGAAAAGACCAATGTTGTGGAGAATGTAGTACCCCTGATCACTATTATGTAACCTTTAATTAAATCTTTTTATGTTTATAATGTGTATGGGTGATAGTTGGGAGATTTGCTAGAATTTTGGCAATGTTTTTTAGAGCTAAAGGGAAGTCACACGGGTAGCACATGGTTTCTCTAACCATGTGGACAAACCTTGTGAAATTGAAAGTTTGAGGTAGAGATATTTGGTAAAATGTGCAAAAAGTTAGAGAAACCATGCGAGAAGGTCCTGCGAGGGCATCCCTATGAAATAACTAATGCATGGTTAGCGCACGATTTTTCTAACCGTGTGAACTAACCGTGAATATTGTTTAAGTGAGATCCTAAAAAAGTGTATCTCATACGTTTTTTCCATTAATTGGGACATTTTTTCTCCTAAGAGGCCATAACATGGGATTTTTCTTCTCCTAAGTCCAAATAAGGTTCTCATATCATTCTAGAGGTGATCTGGAGGCTTTCCATGGAGAATCAAAGCTAGATTCTTGAGGTATGTGATCTTTCTTCACCGTTCTCGATTGGTTTCATAGATCTACTTAGATCTACACGTCCTATTCCTTTGGTTTCTTACATCTATGCCTGTTATGGGTATATATAGGTTTTTGGATGCCAAATATGATGAGAATTTTCTTTTTTTCTAGCTAGAAGAATTTACCTAAGGCGGGTTATTGGATAATCGGCCTGGTTTTCTTGTGTGTTCTTCATTCGTTGGGGCTTTTCATCAAAATCTTCAAGGTAGGTGGCTTCTCTCTCGACTCATATTGATATAATTGATTGTATCAGAATAAAATCGGTTTATTTGAATGAAATTTATTTTGAAAATAATGTAATAAATCATTTTTAATGATTATTTATGTTTTTTGGGAAATTGGGTGATCTTGGTGAATTCTTGTGCAAAGGGGTTTATTTTCTTGAATTTAAAATGTAATTTTTAAATTACGGATTTTTCATAATTGTTAAATGGATGATGAAAATTTGTTTTTCAATAGGAATTTTTTTTAATGAAAATTGTGTTTTATTGAAATGGTTTGACATTGAAATGGTTTGGCATTGAAATGGTTTTGAAGAAAATGGTTTTCAATAAAAATATTCTTTTGTTAAAAGGGGTTTTTTGGCATGATCATTGGGAACATGTGGTGTGTGTTCATGTTTCATATACGGGCCTTGGCTGAAATATTACCTTTTTCTCAGTGCCAAAGGGTTAATGAAACATGGGAAATAATTACCTCGTGATTACATGGTAGATCGATGAGAAACTGCTCATGAGTATGGAACTGTCTTATCATAGCATGCATGATTGATTATATGAATGTGCAGAATGGATTTGGTATTCCAAAGGAACATTGATAAATTGTTTTAAGGTTTTTTAGTTATTTTCCTAGAAAAATAACTTGTTTAAAAAAAATTTCAATTTCACTTGTAAGCTTTTGGTTATAAACGGTTTTTGGGAACTCATTTATGTTTTGTTACGAACTGTTTTGAGGAAGATTTTTTATAAATATTTTTATGTAAATGTCTCTAAATCTTCTACCATAGTGGATTGAGTTGGGAAGTAATTTGACAAAACGTACTGAGTTTTATACTCACCCCTAATTTTTCACTTTGGTGCTTTTGCAGATGCTATATTCCAGGAAATGGAAAAAGGTAATGTTTCACACGTGTTTAGCACTACCTCGTGATACTTGGGCTATTCGGCGATTGTGTATCAGGGATCTTGTGGAGAATGGATCCTCATGGTAACATGAGATTCTTTAGTTGATTATCTGTTTTTTACATTGATACTTGTTTGTTCTTCGGTTGTTGCAAACATTGATGTGTTTTTGAGATATATGAAGTGGTTAGTTGTCTTACGATTATTCATGAATCATTTAGTGAATGGTTTGATTGTTAGTTTGTTGGTTTATTTCATAAAGGTTAAATCATCCCCTCACTTGTATTTAAAACCCTACTGCATTTATTTCCAGCATTTGGTGTCTTGGGGATGTCTCACATGTCCAAGTGATGACTCATTGGACTCTCTATTCAATGAGAATTAGTGGGTCATTAAACACCTTTTCTGAAACATAATGTAACACCCCGAGCTTCCACGATACGCATCTCATTCAATAATGCAATAGCTTGCGTTGTACGCAACTTCGAGTTCTAAAACACCGCGACTAATCAAAGTAGCCGTTATGAATAGTAATACCTACTTTTTGAAATATTATAAATTTTATTTATCAAAATGGACTTCATTTTTGGATTCGGAATATTGGAATTAGCCTATGTTGAATTTTTGGTATTTTTCTGAGAACTTCTAAATTTTTATGAATAGTGAAAAATACTTAAAACAACTTTATTAATCAAAATAATTCATAGTGATAAATTATACTATTGAGTGGTTTTAGAGTATAATTATAATATATTTTTACCATTTTATCCAATGGTGGTCATTAGAATTAATTTAACATTGAAATTGGACATAAACAATTGCCAATCTTTTGATATAAATTATTTCTTAAAAACACGCTATTTGTTGTAACAGCGGGAATTAATTATAAAATTAATTAATGAAACTTATATGTTTGGAATTTTGTAAAATAGGCATCATTTTTGAATTCGGAATATCAATTATAGCTTAGGGTGAAATTTTGGCATTGTTCTGAAAAACTTCAATTTTTGATGAATAGTGAAACCACTAAGTGGTAGTTAAATAACTGATTTTTCGTTTAAATGAAATATTACCACTTCTGTGATTTGATTTTCAAAAATCCGACATACATGGTTTTCATTAAGAAGTAAAATGTGGTTCAATGAGATCAAAATAATTTTTTGGTGAATAGTAACTTTTAAGTTCTTAATCGCGATTAGAGGTAATTAGTGTAGTTTAAGGTAAAAACAATGTTTTATTAATATGATATGATATTGACACTTGTCCTATTCCTATTGGATGAGTCATGGCCGGCCAAGACAACCCATGTGTCAACTTGGGACCCCATGGAGCAACTTTAGTTGGAAAATGACATTAATATATATTTATTTAATGTTAAAATTAAATTGACACAAACATGAGTTGTTTTACTAAAATAGTTTTTAAGTGGGGTTACAAAAGTACAAATTTTGACTATAAATATTAATTAGAAAGCTAAAAAGATTTCCTACATCATAGTATTTTTTTTTATAATTTTTAGACATTAAATAAATTAAATTATTTATGACATCATGATGATGTGGTGATGACCTCATTATTTAATGATTTAAATAAAATGGGAAGATAATGCAACATCCAAGGCTTACACTTGTCCAAAGCCAATTGGATGAGGATATTTCGAACCCTTATCACCTTAGCCTCGAATTATATAAGTGTGGGACCTTTAGAATCCGAAAAGCATTGTGAAATAATGTAACATTTCAATCTTTCCAAAAGTGCCCCTCCTCTCCACTTATAAAAGGCCCCCACCTCTCCCACCTCATTTACACTTTCAAGCCATTTGGCTCGGCCAAACTCTACCCAAATACTCTCCCAACATTCCTCCCTTAATCCTAGAAACATCACTTTGGGAAGAACTCTTCCCAAGGAAGCCTTTAGCTCAAATCAAAAAGAGTTACCCGATTTTGAGGTAATGTCTTTTATAATGTTGTTTTGTTTTATTTTTCTTCTCCAACCCCCTAAACTCTTTTTATTCATTTCTTTTGTAACAACACCAGTATCCTCAATATACTAGGATGTTGTTATAAGAAGTATTCGAGCTACACTTACACACACCTACATCTAATGGTTAAAGAACATACGGTTTCTGGGGATGGCGAATTTCTGCATCACGAAACGATGATTGTTCAAACACTCATATAACACCTTCAAAGGTGGCCATTAAGATGTCACTATTTTTATATATGATATATAATATGTTTATGTTTTACTTATGCTTCTGTATTTCTCATTTATGGCATACTTTATGATTTCCATTATGGGTAAAACGCGATAATTTCATTTTAGGAAGTGCGGACTACCGCCCCCTCAAAGTGATTTGAATCGTTAATGCCATATGTGGGATGTATAAAGGATGGAGTAAATGGTATTATACACTATATTATACTGGAATTATATTATACATTTATATCATTATGATTTAGTTCCATTAAATATGAAATTGAAATGAAAGTAGCGTTCATGCGTACGTACGGCTTACCGTCTCCATGAACGGTGCATTTCATTTCTTACCTCTAAATGTTACGTAATATTATAAATGAATGTATATACTGGATATAAAAGATATATATGACATATAAATCATGAATATAATTCTGGATATAATGGATATTTCACCACATAAACAACTTGTAATTATAAGAAGCTTATTGTTGACTCAAGTACCAAAGATCGACAAAACGACCGCTATTAACTTAAATAATTACATAATGTTCATATCATTGTAATAAGTGATATAATAAGGATAATGAAATTGAAAATGGTTCTTAATAAGGTATATATTAACTCTAGTTTATTATTCAGGAGGTTAAAGAACGGTTGAGTCAAGTCAGACACGAGGTAAGGGAACTTCTTAACCCAATTTCTATTCTTTGGGTTAATCTCCTACTTTCAAATTATGTCATGATATTGTTATGTCATATCTTGTATTTGTACTTTATTTATGTGTAATTATAGTGAATACACATAATAGATATATTTTATTTAAAATGATCTTTGTAAGGGAATTTCTTAACCCAACTTCCATTCTTTGGGTTAATCTCCTACTTTCAAATTATGTCATGATGTTATTATGTCCTATTTTGTATTTTTACTTTCTTTATGTGTACCTATATTGAATACACATAATAGATCTATTTTATTTTAAAAATGATCTTTTTAAGGACTTCGTCTCAATATCCTTTCATTGAGGCATATTTGGTTTTATACACAACCTTTTTTTATACGATGTATAAACCCCTTTGACTTTTACGTTTATTCAAAAGGAATCTTTTTTATACGAAGCGTTTTGCTAAACGACAAAAGGGAATGTTTTTCTTTCCGTACTTATGCGGCGACAACGACTTCTCCGCCGCCGTGACCATTATTTGAGTTTCGGCTTCCTCTACAAGCCATCATTTTCTTTTTTAATGAAAAATAAATACAAAGTTTTAACATTCTTTTATTTTGGTATTGAAAATGGTTTTGAAAGCGTTTTTATTATATCAATGTGTTGTATTGATATCTTTTGATTGAAATGTGGAAATGTTATGTTTCCTTTATGCATGTTTTATGTGATACGATTATGTTATGGTTTATGATATGTTTAAACCTATTCATATGAGGAATGCATTGGACTTAATAAGTGACGGGTGGAGCCCGCTATAGCTCCTCGATGCATCAGCAGGTCTCATGAGACAAACTAGTGTCTTGGCACGAGGCCTTGACAAAATATTATTTGTGGTCTTGGCACGAGGCCTTGACTACGTGGTTATGATAGTCTGGCATTATGCATTCCATCATTATGAAAGTGTTTATTGATATTTCATGTGATTATTCGACCAGTAGAATATCCATGTGAAGAAGTGAATGGCATTATCTCATTTTACTTTTTCCATATTATGTTGATGTTCAAGTTTAAAAGGCTTTTGTTTTAGTTATACATTGCCTTAAATTTTTATGTTTATTTATGAAAGCTTCCGCAATATTGTAATCCTTACTGAGCATCTGAGCTCACCCCTTTCAATTTTTTAATATTTTCTAGGATGTGAAGAAGTATTTTATGAATGACCGGCAGGGATAGTCAGAAGAGGATATGAGTGTGGACTATGAAGACTTTGTTATTAGTTTTTCACTTTATGATGTAATGTAAGACTTATGAATGTATCTAGTGTTTCCAAGGCTACTAAACTAATCGGTCTTTTGAGACTTGATCTTTTGTGATCATGTCAATGTTACGAAGTAATGCACCGGCTCTGGGTAGCTGGGGACGGGGCGTTACAGTTGGTATCAAAGGCAGTTTAGTACTAACCTTGGAAGCTAGATTTAGATAAACTCTGATTAGAGCACATAGCCCAAAGATAGACTTTGAGGATTAGTATAGAAGAACTTCCTAGAATTTTGGTATTATAGAGATGTTATGAGTTTTCCGAGAAATACATCCCTGTCTGGATACGAGCAGGTAGAGGCGACTCTGGCACAGATGTACCTAGGGGTAAAACCCGAAAACACCGCTTTGATCTAGACTCGAACGGGAACTGGTGCACGACAACGGGCCTTGCTGCACTCTTGGTTACGACACTCCCGGGGGATATGCTTAGGATAATTCTCATTTTACTTACAAACCACTATGAAGGGTTATGAGTACATACTTACTCAAAGAAAACATTTCTTTTTATGATTATGGATTATATCCATAAATAGTTCAATTTATGTAAAGTGTTTTACAAGTATGGAATTATGTATTTTGATTCATAAACTAACCTAGTTTATGCCGTTGTATAGAAATGGCGCCCAGTAGAAGGAATGTGAACTCCAGCAGTACGTATGATCCAAAGAGTAAGAAGGATAGTATCTTTCACGGTATTAAGCCAACATTTCGAAGGGAAATAGTCTCCCATGTGTTCTCAACATATGAAGAAATAGTATCATGTGTTAATAGGATAAGTAAAGAATTCTCTGAGTCCTATGGCTTTGAAGCGAAGCAAGAGACGAAAGGGATGGAAGAGAGAATGATGGATAAAGGGATGAGGGGAAAGAATAATTTTCCAATATGTGGTAATTGTGGGAAGACACATCATGGAACTTGCCTAAAGGGAATGGGAGTTTGTTATAAGTGTAGAGAAAAAGGACACAAAGTGCGTGACTGCAAGGGTAAGAAAATGGTTTCAAATGTACAATGCTTCTTTTGCAAGGATTGGGGACACTACGCAAACCAATGTCCAAATCATCAGAGCATGCCCCAAATGATGTTATTGGATAATAATCAAGTTATGATACTACCACAGATGAGGAGTAATGATTAGAGTTCTTATGTTGTTATTAAATAATTTTGTAATTTGAGTGTTGTATCAATGATGTACTGGTTATAATAATTATGGAGTATATAAGGATTGTATTGCAGTACTATTTCATCAAGGACTTGAGATTGTGTGGAACCAAGAAAAGTGACTCCACAGTAGGATTAAATTTTTGGAAAATATATGGTTGAGAGAAAGATAGACCATAATATGGTTCTGATACTGAGATTGTGATTTTGGAATAAGACGTGATTGATTTGGATAAATTATATTGGATATACTTAACTTCCTTGAAACTGATTGATGTTTTGTATACATTTTTGGATATAAAAAGTATATCTAGTATTCTATAAGGAATAAGGGATCATGGTAATTCAGTATGTTTAAAAATAATACATGATGAAGGTATTCACATGTTGTTACGTGGGAAAAAGGATCTTCATTATGTTTACCTTCCTTATAAAATTTGGACTGTGAGTTGGACAGAAGTATTTTGGATAACTATAAAGGTTGGAATGGATTAAGTTGATCTTTGGATAGTATTGTTTAAGGTTAAATAATTTTTGAATATTATTTTTGGAATATTATAATACTATAGTTTTAGGAAAAGGACAACCTGCAGGGTGGGGCATAACCCGTTGCGTCGGACAAAGCTGCAGGAATCGAACCCACAATCATAGTGTGACAGGCCTTTATTTCCTACCACTAGCCTACAGGAAGTCCCTGGTTATTACAAAATAATTTTACTAATCTAAATGGTATGTGTTAACATTTGGAACATTGTACAATTAGTATAAGTATAATATTTTTGTGTTCTATTATCTTTTTGAGTGAAAGATGAGTTGAAGGTTGAAACTCTAATTGTCAAGCATAAATATATATATATACCTATCTCTTATTCAATGAATAAATTAATTCTTAAACTTTAGTAAAGGGATATTAAAACAAAAAAATGTGTTATCCTAATACCTTATGTCTTGTTGAACTGATGATATTTTAAATCAACATAGATTGAAGGCTTTGAGGCCCTCAATTTGACAGTTGATTGTGATTGATGACCCCAATCGCTCCCTACAAATATTTACGTTTTTCCTCTAATTATATGTCTCTAATTGCCACCAATGTTCTCCTAATCGAGATCATAATTGGGTGGTGACTTGTTCATTTCCCTTTCCCTATTTTTAAGGCTAAATTTTATTAATCTTATTTCCGATGTGGGTTTTCCTCAAAGGTATTTTCTATTTTCAACCTTCTATTTTCCAAGAAAAATTTCAAATTGCGAGGATGCAATTTATTGAAGGAGGGGAGAATGTAACACCCCGAGCTTCCATGATACGCATCTCATTCAATAATGCAATAGCTTGCGTTGTACGCAACTTCGAGTTCTAAAACACCGCGACTAATCAAAGTAGCCGTTATGAATAGTAATACCTACTTTTTAAAATATTATAAATTTTATTTATCAAAATGGACTTCATTTTTGGATTCGGAATATTGGAATTAGCCTATGTTGAATTTTTGGTATTTTTCTGAGAACTTCTAAATTTTTATGAATAGTGAAAAATACTTAAAACAACATTATTAATCAAAATAATTCATAGTGATAAATTATACTATTGAGTGGTTTTAGAGTATAATTAGAATATATTTTTACCATTTTATCCAATGGTGGTCATTAGAATTAATTTAACATTGAAATTGGACATAAACAATTGCCAATCTTTTGATATAAATTGTTTCTTAAAAACACGCTATTTGTTGTAACAGCGGGAATTAATTATAAAATTAATTAATGCAACTTATATGTTTGGAATTTTGTAAAATAGGCATCATTTTTGAATTCGGAATATCAATTATAGCTTAGGGTGAAATTTTGGCATTGTTCTGAAAAACTTCAATTTTTGATGAATAGTGAAACCACTAAGTGGTAGTTAAATAACTGATTTTTCGTTTAAATGAAATATTACCACTTCTGTGATTTGATTTTCAAAAATCCGACATACATGGTTGTCATTAAGAAGTAAAATGTGGTTCAATGAGATCAAAATAATTTTTTGGTGAATAGTAACTTTTAAGTTCTTAATCGCGATTAGAGGTAATTAGTGTAGTTTAAGGTAAAAACAATGTTTTATTAATATGATATGAGCTTGACACTTGTCCTATTCCTATTGGATGAGTCATGGCAGACCAAGACAACCCATGGGTCAACTTGGGGACCCCATGGAGCCACTTTAGTTGGAAAATGACATTAATATATATTTATTTAATGTTAAAATTAAATTGACACAAACATGAGTTGTTTTACTAACATAGTTTTTAAGTGGGGTTACAAAAGTACAAATTTTGACTATAAATATTCATTAGAAAGCTAAAAAGATTTCCTACATCATAGTAATTTTTTTTATAATTTTTAGACATTAAATAAATTAAATTATTTATGACATCATGATGATGTAGTGATGACCTCATTATTTAATGATTTAAATAAAATGGGAAGATAATGCAACATCCAAGGCTTACAATTGTCCAAATCCAATTGGATGAGGATATTTCGAACCCTTATCACCTTAGCCTCGAATTATATAAGTGTGGGACCTTTAGAATCCGAAAAGCATTGTGAAATAATGTAACATTTCAATCTTTCCAAAAGTGCCCCTCCTCTCCACTTATAAAAGGCCCCCACCTCTCCCACCTCATTTACACTTTCAAGCCATTTGGCTCGGCCAAAATCTGCCCAAATACTCTCCCAACATTGCTCCCTTACTCCTAGAAACCTCACTTTGGGCAGAACGCTTCCCAAGGAAGCCTTTAGCTCAAATCAAAAAGAGTTACCCGATTTTGAGGTAATGTCTTTTATAATGTTGTTTTGTTTTATTTTTCTTCTCCAACCCCCTAAACTCTTTTTATTCATTTCTTTTGTAACAACACCAGTATCCTAAATATACTAGGATGTTTTTATAAGAAGGATTCGAGCTACACTTACACACACCTACATCTAATGGTTAAAGAACATACGGTTTCTGGGGATGGCGAATTTCTGCATCACGAAACGATGATTGTTCAAACACTCATATAACACCTTCAAAGGTGGCCATTAAGATGTCACTATTTTTATATATGATATATAATATGTTTATGTTTTACTTATGCTTCTGTATTTCTCAATTATGGCATACTTTATGATTTCCATTATGGGTAAAACGCGATAATTTCATTTTAGGAAGTGCGGACTACCGCCCCCTCAAAGTGATTTGAATCGTTAATGCCATATGTGGGATGTATAAAGGATGGAGTAAATGGTATTATACACTATATTATACTGGAATTATATTATACATTTATATCATTATGATTTAGTTCCATTAAATATGAAATTGAAATGAAAGTAGCGTTCATGCGTACGTACGGCTTACCGTCTCCATGAACGGTGCATTTCATTTCTTACCTCTAAATGTTACGTAATATTATAAATGAATGTATATACTGGATATACAAGATATATATGACATATAAATCATGAATATAATTCTGGATATAATGGATATTTCACCACATAAACAACTTGTAATTATAAGAAGCTTATTGTTGACTCAAGTACCAAAGATCGACAAAACGACCGGTATTAACTTAAATAAATACATAATGTTCATATCATTGTAATAAGTGATATAATAAGGATAATGAAATTGAAAATGGTTCTTAATAAGGTATATATTAACTCTAGTTTATTATTCAGGAGGTTAAAGAACGGTTGAGTCAAGTCAGACACGAGGTAAGGGAACTTCTTAACCCAATTTCTATTCTTTGGGTTAATCTCCTACTTTCAAATTATGTCATGATATTGTTATGTCATATCTTGTATTTGTACTTTATTTATGTGTAATTATAGTGAATACACATAATAGATATATTTTATTTAAAATGATCTTTGTAAGGGAATTTCTTAACCCAACTTCCATTCTTTGGGTTAATCTCCTACTTTCAAATTATGTCATGATGTTATTATGTCCTATTTTGTATTTTTACTTTCTTTATGTGTACCTATATTGAATACACATAATAGATCTATTTTATTTTAAAAATGATCTTTTTAAGGACTTCGTCTCAATATCCTTTCATTGAGGCATATTTGGTTTTATACACAACCTTTTTTTATATGATGTATAAACCCCTTTGACTTTTACGTTTATTCAAAAGGAATCTTTTTTATACGAAGCGTTTTGCTAAATGACAAAAGGGAATGTTTTTCTTTCCATAATTATGCGGCGACAACGACTTCTCCGCCGCCGTGACCATTATTTGAGTTTCGGCTTCCTCTACAAGCCATCATTTTCTTTTTTAATGAAAAATAAATACAAAGTTTTAACATTCTTTTATTTTGGTATTGAAAATGGTTTTGAAAGCTTTTTTATTATATCAATGTGTTATATTGATATCTTGTGACTGAAATGTGGAAATGTTATGTTTCCTTTATGCATGTTTTATGTGATACGATTATGTTATGGTTTATCATATGTTTAAACCTATTCATATGAGGAATGCATTGGACTTAATAAGTGACGGGTGGAGCCCGCTATAGCTCCTCGATGCATCGGCAGGTCTCATGAGACAAACTAGTGTCTTGGCACGAGGCTTTGACAAAATATTATTTGTGGTCTTGGCACGAGGCCTTGACTACGTGGTTATGATAGTCTGGCATTATGCATTCCATCATTATGAAAGTGGTTATTGATATTGCATGTGATTATTCGACCAGTAGAATATCCATGTGAAGAAGTGAATGGCATTATCTCATTTTACTTTTTCCATATTATGTTGATGTTCAAGTTTAAAAGGCTTTTGTTTTAGTTATACATTGCCTTAAATTTTTATGTTTATTTATTAAAGCTTCCGCAATATTGTTATCCTTACTGAGCATCTGAGCTCACCCCTTTCAATTTTTTAATATTTTCTAGGATGTGAAGAAGTATTTTATGAATGACCGGCAGGGATAGTCAGAAGAGGATATGAGTGTGGACTATGAAGACTTTGTTATTAGTTTTTCACTTTATGATGTAATGTAAGACTTATGAATGTATCTAGTGTTTCCAAGGCTACTAAACTAATCGGTCTTTCGATACTTGATCTTTTGTGATCATGTCAATGTTACGAAGTAATGCACCGGCTCTGGGTAGCTGGGGATGGGGCGTTACACATAACTTCAAGGTAATTACCCCTAACTTCTTGACTCCCTTGAAATTATTCATTCTATGATATTCTCAACTTCTAACCTTGTTTCATATACTTATAAAAATTTACCCCGTTCTATAATTATCCCCCTTTGTGTTCATAATTATTCATGTATTTTCTTCCTTTGAGAGGCCTAGCCTCCCCCGCGGGCTTTGTTTCCACCTTTGTCAGTAAACCTAAAGATAACTTCATCATTAACATTCAATGAATAAATGTATTTAATTCATCAATGAACCTAAAGATACATCCTATCAAAATAAAAAATACTTGTAATTTTTTCAAAAGTTACATACATAAAAATTATTGATGAGAGAATATTTTTGCTATAAAATAATGTTGAAAGAGATTATTGATCTCCATGTTTTAACCTATTCCTCTAAAAAGTTTCATTTGGATGTTCCATCTATATTACATTAGAAAATTTATATTGTGTTAGAATGTACTAATAATTTATAATTTATTTCTCCACATTCTCCTAGATAAGGCAACATTTGATCTCAATATGGGTTTTTCTCGAATTATACAGTAAATGTTTTCTAAAATTTATTGAACTTGATTTATCACATCTAATACGTAATAGTATAAAATACATTTTCACTAATTTCATTAAATTTTTACTTTTTATATATATATTTTGTACATTCCTGAGTGGAGAAAATATATTTAACTTCTATAATGATCAATGATATGAAATATTACTTTTTTATAATCAAAGAAATACACATAGTAGAAAGATAAAATTTACCACCAAAATATTATTCCATTTCATCTGTAAAACAAACCCAATAATGAAATCTTAAAATTAACTATTTATAGACCATTACTCCTCAACATAAAAAAGAAAAATTCTATCATGCATTTAATATAAGATAATATACATTTAACTTCAAATAAGCGTCTTTCCTTGTGATCAATATGGGACCTATCTACTTAATATATGGAATACACTATGACTAGTCGTGTCATTATCATGTATACTAAATTTATTCCTAAACTCTATGATGTTGAATGATTTTGAACCCACATATTTTAAAAGTTACATTTGGGTTTCAATAGTTTCCATCATTGGTTATATGTCCTTTATTAAAAATATTTTATAACTTTATTCTGATATTTATATTGAAAAATAATAGTTATAAGACTTACTTGAGAAACATGTAGAGAAAGGAAAAATAATAACCCAATAACCATAGACATATCAAACTCTGTTTTCATCCATATAATTAATTATATTCATGATTACTTATTTAACACAAAAAGGATTATATAATCTGTTTAGATAGACACCATCAACCTATTTTATCAATCCTTTTTGATTTAACGATTATGATAAAAAATACCTCATTTGATTCCAAGATTATTTAATAATTGATTTACCTTTAAATATAATTATATTGATGATTATTACATCCTATACAGTGACATATTCAATCTATAAATCTTACTTTTACCTTCATTAATCAAATATTCAGTTGGTTTTTCAATGTAAACTTCATCTGGAAATATTCTATTAATGAACCCAAATTTTATATCCATTTAGAATACCTTGAACATCATATAGGATGATACTTATATGAATAATATAATCATTTTGAACATTTCTATAGATGTTACTATTTAAGAAACATTATTGAATCTAATTTGATATTATAATTTTCACACATGGCATGTCTTATTTTGAATCACCCTTCTATTTCCATTCACCTTTTAATAAATATCATTTAGTTGAGATGTGAATATCTTACAACTTATGAGTTTGTATTTAGTGGAAAATCACTTTTATGTTGATCATTCTCACTTACAAACGACAATAAAACACCTTATTTTCCAATATGTACACCAAAATATCATCCGTGATTAGGGAAAATTTTGAATTTCTCTAGGGGAAAGACACCAATGGTAGTGAGTTATCAACAAGAAACCCTAAATTATCTGAGAATGAATAATAAAAACAATTTAGTAACTCTTAAAACTCCAAGGGTGATGGTTGAGGCTACGGAATGAGGCATGATGATGAAGTAAAACGTCACTTAAGGGAAACCATCAATCATTGGAAAGGGAATGATACACTGAATTTGAGATTAATGGTATTTTTTCATTCCTCTGAAATATGTTCCATATAATTTGAAAAGAAAATTAAGAGGGGGGAATACAAACAAGGAAAAAGGAACCAGAGGAACTGTCACTAAAAGAAATGGGGAAACCCTAATTAATAGCCTCTATATAATGGATTTATCTTGATAACTACATTATTTACCCATATTTTATCATGATAATTTTCATTAAATTTATTTACTTTTATAATAGATAAATGTTTTTTAGGTATAGAGACTTCATACTTTAAGTTTCACATAAGTAGATTAGTTACCTGAGATGTTGAGCGTATGGATATTTTTTGTTATTCTTTGATTTTTTCTATATCATTCCTCATATGGGGTGTTTACTTCTTAGAGAAAAAAAATATCTATTATTGGTTTTAATAATTTTCAATACTACATCCTTCAAATATTTCTAAGGTAGTTCTTTCTCAATTTTAATCATTTGAGTCATGTTATTGATATTTTGGTTTATCCTTTAAGCAAATCAATTTATTTGAGGAGTTATTACTAAAAAAATAGCATCTTATCACAGGATTCTGAATAAAATATTTAACATGGCCATTTATGAATTATGTTTCATTTTCAGTTCTAAATAAATAATTTTCTACCTGATATTTTTTTATCCAATCTCTAATGGTGTTTAATTCAATCAAATCCTTTATATTTTTGATTGATAATCTTCATAAATTCCATATTGTTGTCTTAATTGATAAATATAACATAGTATATAATTAAATTATTTGTATTCAGAGATATTTTTCCATGAACATCTATATGCACCAAATCAAATAGTCTCATGTAGCTATAAAATTAGAATATTCTCTTAGGGTATAATTGTGATAGTAGCCCCCCCCCCCCGACTAGGGTTATAGCCTATGACCATGGTCACATGAACCATGCAAACTTTTTACGTGACAATAGGAAAATTATTTTTATTTTTTAATCGCTATTTTTTTATTTTTTTTATATATTTAATGCAGCTACTTCCCATGAGGTAACCTTTCTAAACACTACCCTCACCCAAGCACGACTAAATCTAATTTCTCTTAACGAATGCTTTAAATGAATTATAAAATTATTAGTATGTTCAAACTGTTATTAAACTTATTTTATAAAGAAAATAAATTTTTTTCATTACTAATAAATATAAATAAAATTTCTAATTAATAATTAATTGTTAGTGTGTATGAATTACATATTATTAATTATTAATTAATAATATCTATTAATTATCAATAAATTTTAATTAGTAATTAATAATAAGTAATCGATAAAAAATAATAAAAACTAAAAAATTAGTAATTATTAATTTACAATAATCAATAACCAGTGACTAATAATTAATATTTCATATTTAATATTTACAAATTATTAATTATTAAAAAAATATTTTTTATTAATTATAAGAAATAATTCCAATTCATAATAAGTAATAATGGATCATTAATTAATATTAAATTATTATTAATAATAATTTATAATTGACAATCAATGATTAATTGACTAAAAATCAACTTTTTATTTTTAGTGCACATCAATGGAAAAAATTGAGAAACACATGATTCAAACCCCAAAAGAAATTACAAATCTATTAAAAAAAACTTTATCCTACTAGAATCATTATCCCTAAATAATTTCTAGAAGATAGAGGATACCTAGGTGTTTGGAACGTCCTTTAAAAGGTCTTAAAAATTAAATGTCAACTTGTACTGAGCCTGCATGTACACATCTTGATGGATATTCCCTTCATTGAATCCCCTTATCGGTATAAGATATTTATTTTCAATCAGTGTACTCTTATCATCATTGGTAATTGCTTTTATGGAATTTCCCATCATCTTATTAGCTTCCTCATCAGTGTAATTAATCACTAAAAACTTTTCCACCATCTCATTTTCTGAATGTAAAAGACGCTCCTAAGATTGATCATGGGCAGAACTTGACTCCCGATACATAATTAATGAATCCAAGATTGATGAAGACCCAAGATCTGTAGTCTTGACCTAGGAAATATAATCCTTAGGGTCACCTTCAATCATATTTTCCTTCCACTTTCTGGAAGATCGTTTTCCATTTGAAGTGGTAAATATGGATAATACTTTTAACCTTTCCTAATGGATTTCATACTTTTCCTCCTCCATGGGATGGGTTTCCCTCTACCTTGAAAATCAATAGTAGTATCATTAGAAAACATATTATTAGACTCATCACTAGGCTCATACCCAGTGAACCCTGTAACAGCCCAAGATTTTATAAAAAAATATTATTTTTAATTTTATTGATGTCTTGTGTTGTACACCAAAAGAAGCATGCACAACACGCATCCTTGACTTGCCTTGCATTACACGCAATCGCAACCTTCCTCGATTGCGTGTGTAATACGCAATACCGAGTTTCACTAAACAACGATATGCGATTAAAATATTATTAAAACTAGCTGTTATGAATAGTAATAACCACTTTTTAAAACTCTGTAAATCTTATTTTTCAAAATGAACTTCATTTTTGGATTCGGAGTATCGAATTTAGCCTAAAGTGAAATTTTGGTACTTTTCGGATAACTTTCATATTCTGATGAATAGTGAAAATTACTAAATTATAATTAAAAACAACTTTTTTTAATCGAAATAATTAATAGTGATAAATTATTAATTGGACTAGTTTTAAAGTATATTTAGAATATATTTTTACAATTTAATACAATGTTGGTCATTGGATGTAATTGCACATTTAAACCAGACATAAACAAGTGTCAATCTTTTGATAGATATTGTTTCATAAAAACACGCTATTTGTTTTAACAGCGGGATTTAATTATAAAATTAATTAATGCAACTTCTATGTTATGAATTTGGAAAAATAGACTTCATTTTTGAATTCGGAATATGAAATATAGCTTAGGATGAAATTTATGGTATTTTTCTGAAAACTTTCATTTTTTGATAAATAGTGAAACTACTAAGTGGTAGTTAAAAAAAACTGAATTTTTCATAAAACATAATTTTACCGCTTCTGTGAATGGAATTTCGAAAATCCGACAGACACGGTTGATATCAGTAAGTAAAATGTGGTTCAATGAGATGAAAATAATTTTTGGTGAATAGTAACTTTTTACTTTTATTTACCACGTTTAAAAGTAAATAGGGTAATTAAGGGTAAGAATGATATTAATATTACCCTAACACATGTCCTAATTCTATTGGACAAGTTTATCTCGACCAAAAACAACCTTAAGTTTAAAATATTATCATTTAGGCCCACTTGGATTAGATTAGGACATTTATTATTATTTAATTCAAAGAAGAGTTAAAAAAGTTAAAATCAAAGTTTATTCACTAAAACATTTTTAATATGGGGTTATACATAAGATAAATTCGACTATAAATATTAATTAGAAATATAAAAAGATTTCCTACATAATTATATTTTATTTATAATTTTTAGACTTTAAATAAATTAATTTATTTATGACACAACGATGATGCAGTAATTACCCTTTTAAGGAAATATTAACATAATTGATGTTATAAATACTCAAATGAATGTAATTTGAGGCTTTTTATGAATTCCACTAATTTTATAGGTTACTATGATATATTAGTGTTGATTTAATCAACTTGGTTTGAACATATAATTCTGTTATGACTTTCACAAAAATCATATATCAAATAGTGTCAAAATTGACACAAAATAGTTTTTAAATCAAATATTATATTATTAATTGTTATTTTATTCCTAAAAATCTAAGGTTCGGCCAAATGACTTAGATAAGGATATATATATTAATAATAAACAATTTAGGGTTCTTTTGGCATGATATAGTAAGTGTATTAACCATATAGTGAAAGAAGACAAAAAGACGCGGTAAAAGTTAAATTATTTAACTTAGAGTTAAATCTAATTGATAAGGTTAAAATAAGAACCTAAACTTGTCTAAATCCTATTGGATGATAGGAGTTCGACCCATACCCACTTTAGCTTCGAAATAAGACCCTTTGGAACCATTATAAACCGATTTTTACTTTAATAAAAAATAATATTTTGAGATATTCCTAAGGTGCCCCTCTCCTCCCTTATAAAAGGGCACCTCCTCCCCCTCCTCCTCACACCAATTTGAGCACTCAAGCTCGGCCAACCCCTGCCAAAATCTCTTCTCCACTTCCCTAGAAACATCATAGAGGTTCTGGTCTTCCTCAATGACCAATTTTAGTTCCCTAAGAGGAGGTCTCCAAAAGGCGCTTCAAAGAAGAGGTAATTACCGTTACCAATTCTTTCATCTTTATTTCTTCTTCCACTTCTTCTTCTTAGGTTGTTTCATTATGAAGTAATAACATCAGTATCACTCATATACTGATATGTTATTATAAGTATGAAACAACTCTAATTCACCTTCTATCTATCCTACGGAAAAAGAAATCACCGTGCGTGCGTACGTACGGAATACCGTCTCCACGCCGTGGTGTAATCTATTTTCCACCACCGCCTTACATGGATGGGTATAATGGTGTAAAGAATAACTATACATAGTTATTAAAACATCATATTGATTCTGATATATTGTATAATCCACTCCAATTCAATTCAATATTTATGGAAATGATATCATCGCTCGTGCGTACGTACGGACTACCGTCTCCACGACGCGATGAGATTCATTCTCCATGATAACCATTTAAGAATGATTATAAAGTCTATATAAGAAATAATAATGAAATATATGACATTATAAAGCTACTGTATTTATTTATATATATATATATGTATTTCATCTACTTACTTCCATTCAAGACAATAGGGAAAGGAAAACAGCGTTCATGCGTACGTACGGACTACCGTCTCCATGAACGGTGTTTTTCATTTCATTTATCTATCTATTATATATATATATATATACTGAATATATATGATATATAAATCATATTTTATATTCTGGAAGTAAGTAAATCATGATATAAGTAATAATAATGTCAAGAACAACAAGTCAAAACACCTACGATAAACGAAACGATTTTACCCAAAACGCTTCTTTAACATGGAATTTACAAAAGAACGGGTAATATAATGTCATAAGTGAACCATATATGATATCATAACAATGAATATGATTATGTAATAAGTCAATGACATTATTTAAACCATTATACATGAGCTTCGGACACGTACAAAGCAAATCAGACCTAAGGTAAGGGGAAATATCACAATCTCATTTTTATCCGAGACTGTTTATACTTTGAAATTTACTGGGTTGTATTTTATCATCCACATCCATGTTTCCTCAATATGAAATGTTATTTCCATCCACCTACAATGGTTTAAATTCAAATTTACCTTTTGGTGAGTTTATAGTAAAAGATATGAAAGGAATCTTTTGTCATTTTTCATACGAGGTACTTTTTGACTTTTCCGACAAAAGTACGAAGAATGTGTTTTTTTAACTTATACGGCATGAATGGATTTTTAAAACATTATTTCCAAGAAACTTCATTTAAAAGTTTTCATGTTTATTTTTAATCAACTTCTTTTATTTTAAAGTCGTATGACATGTTATGAAAGGAAAAATGTTTTTGAAGAAGAAAGGATATTTTCCTCAAGAATTGAGTTCAAGTATTTTATCAAAATTATTTTCCATCTAAGATAATAAAAGGGTTCTGTTTTTATCCCTATTATTACATCGGTTTGATTATGTTGTGATGGAAATATTTTTATGAATTCCTTTATCTTATATGAATTGTTTTATGATGTCATGTTGTTTAAGAATCCCATTTTTATTACATGGGTTATGAAATGATGTATGATTTTATGATTTTGTGGCACACATAAGAATGGTATCATTATGAAATGGGTGGGACCTATATCTCCCTCCAATGCATTGGGTAATGATTTTATATCTCATGAGATAGACATGGCTGGAATGGTAGGTTATACCGGTTCAGTGAAACAGGACTGAAACGAGGGTTACTCGATTCAGAAAGGGACTTTGTCCACTAAGATAGTCTTGGCAATGAGTCTTGACTAACAAGAAATTATTCTCTATGATTATGTGTGAATTCCACAAAGTTTCATGTTTTATGTTATGATTATTGTGATTACATTTCACTGCCATGATTTACCCCATGTTATGAAATTATGATCTCTTTTGCAGGTTAAGATTTCCAAAAGTTATGTGCTTATGTATATGATGTGATTGATATTTCTTTTGTTTACCCTTACTGAGCATTTGAGCTCACCCTTCTATGTTTTCTTTTCCCCAGGATATAAAGAAAGGTTTTAGGTAAAAAAAAAGAAGATCTTTATGGGAGATTTTGAAGATCTTTCACCACGATTAGAAGATTATAGTCCGAGTTTCAAAAGACACTAAACTATTACGGTCCTTGTGTGTGTGTTTTTGTAATTTACTAAGTATTCCACAAAAGTAATGTAATATCAATGTACGTCAAGATACGGGTCTCTACAGTTGGTATCAGAGGAAAGGTTTAGTCATCCTTTGGAAACTAGGATGCGAGAACTTTAGTGAGATCCCTAGAGATATTTCTAAGGTATGTCTAGGGATGTCCCTAAGGTTAAGTATACGTATAGGTTATAGTACTAGAATTACGCTAACGATCATATAATTAAACCTAAGATGTTAGATATTGAAGTTACTTCCCCTTTATTATGTTGTTTTCCCTAGCATGATTTTTGCCTCTCACACTATTCTTTTTGGGTTTTAGAAAATGGCTGGAAACAAGATGATTCACGATAATAGAGGATATGATGGACAATGGAATAATATTCTTCATAATGAAATGGGATTTGGAAGTCCAAACATAATTATTATGCCGAATCAGCAATCTCATAATATGATCAATAAAGAAAAATTTGGTAAGTTTCCTGACTCGGCTAATAAGAGAAAGATGGAGTTTCATGATGATCATAGAGGAAAGAAAATTCAATTTCCCCTATGTAATTCATGTGGGAAGAGGCCTCAAGGAGAATGTTTCAAAGGAACTGGAAGATGCTTTGAGTGTGGAAAAGAAGGACACAAAGCCAGTAAGTGCAAAGGAAAAGGTTCAGTTAACACCAGGGATGAGGATAATGGTATTTCTACGACATCAACACTGGTTAAATGTTTTAAATGTGGAATGTACGGGCATTATGAAAACCAATGCCCTAAGGGAAAGTCTCATGAAGAGAATCAGTATGGTCGTATGGGAAGTATTTATGTTGATGATGATGAAGAAACTCCAAATGATATGTGAGATGAAAGAAATGTTGAAGCTCAGTCAATGGTCTAAGAATGTAGTGGAATTATTACATGTTTATCATGTGTAATAATTAATCTCATGGAATAAGGAGACATCTAAGGATTGTTACACTGTTTTCTTTCCTTATGTTTTTAATGTGTATGATAAATGGTACCAGTAACCATGAAAGGTTATTCAGATACTTTTGGAAAGTAGATGATAAGTTCATAATGAAAGGATAAGAAGATAATGAGATGTTTGATTGTATTCATGAGCTCATGATTGATATAAGGACTAAGTGATATCATGGTTTGAGTATATAGAATTTTGAGGATTTTAGTATGTGGAAGGTGTCAACTTTTAACTTCATTCATGTTTTCACTAAGGTATTCAAGAGAATACACGATTAAGGACTTTGAATGTTTGGAATGTGACCAACAAAACATATCTTATGATATATGGGGATCGATGATGGTGTTAAATCACTGGTAATCATTTTCACTATATTATGAGAGTCAACTGCAGTATTATGGATAAGCCTAAAAGATTGGAATGGATTATGTTGGACATAAGTTAGTATTGTTTGTTTTTTTCGATATTATTGATGGGATGTTATATAGTTTTGGAAAAAGGACAACCTGCAGGACGGGCGACAGCCCATCGCTTCGGACAAGGCTGTGGGAATCGAACCCACAACCGAAGTGCGACTGGCCTTTATCGCCTACCACTGGCCTACAGGAAGTCCTTGTTTAGTAGAAACTAGTTTTATTATATTAATCAGTATGATATATGAAGTATAAGTCCATTTTAGGAACTATATATGATTAATCTCACTATAGATCGACTTATGTATATAATTTTTGCTAACATTTTGTTTGAGACAGATGGAATGACCCGTCATTCTATCACATGATCTGCTAACACTTCACGAATAACAAATTCAACTTCATTTATTTAAGATATGAAGTGGAAATTGTTCTAGGCACGAACAATAGTGAGATTGTACCAAAATAAAGAAAGTATTTATTCCAATTCAAATTTTCAACTTTAGGGAAATGATCTTGAAAACCAAAAATGTTGTCCTAGTGATCTTATACCTGATGAATCGGATGGTACCTTAGATCGTCACAAATTTATGGATTTGTGATTATTGGCTTTTCCATAGCCATGTTCTCTACCACTCTCCATCAGAACATGATGGTTTGATTTCTCTTCCATATCCATATTTTCACCTATGTGGAAACCCAATGATTAGTTTATTTGGGTAACCGTTACGTTTCATACTTTTGTTTTTAATGATTGGTTTTGATATTCCTTTTTACGATGTGGGTTTCTATTAAAGAAACTTTCAAATAGTAAACCATTTATAACCCCGACGAATTTCGAGGGCGAAATTCATTTTAAGGGGGGTAGAATGTAACAGCCCAAGATTTTATAAAAAAATATTATTTTTTATTTTATTGATGTCTTGTGTTGTACACCAAAAGGAGCCTGCACAACACACATCCTTGACTTGTCTTTCATTACACGCAATCGCAACCTTCCTCGATAGCGTGTGTAATACGCAATACCGAGTTTCACTAAACAACGATATGCTATTAAAATATTATTAAAACTAGCTGCTATGAATAGTAATAACCACTTTTTAAAACTCTGTAAATCTTATTTTTCAAAATGAACGTCATTTTTGGATTCGGAGTATCGAATTTAGCCTAAGGTGAAATTTTGGTACTTTTCGGATAACTTTCATATTCTGATGAATAGTGAAAATTACTAAATTATAATTAAAAACAACTTTTTTTAATCGAAATAATTAATAGTGATAAATTATTAATTGGAGTAGTTTTAAAGTATATTTAGAATATATTTTTACAATTTAATACAATGTTGGTCATTGGATGTAATTGCACATTTAAACCAGACATAAACAAGTGTCAATCTTTTGATAGATATTGTTTCTTAAAAACACGCTATTTGTTTTAACAGCGGGATTTAATTATAAAATTAATTAATGCATCATCTATGTTATGAATTTGGTAAAATAGACTTCATTTTTGAATTCGGAATATGAAATATAGCTTAGGATGAAATTTTGGTATTTTTCTGAAAACTTTCATTTTTTGATAAATAGTGAAACTACTAAGTGGTAGTTAAAAAAAACTGAATTTTTCATAAAACTTAATTTTACCGCTTCTGTGAATGGAATTTCGAAAATCCGACAGACACGGTTGATATCAGTAAGTAAAATGTGGTTCAATGAGATGAAAATAATTTTTGGTGAATAGTAACTTTTTACTTTTATTTACCACGGTTAAAAGTAAATAGGGTAATTAAGGGTAAGAATGATATTAATATTACCCTAACACATGTCCTAATTCTATTGGACAAGTGTATCTCGACCAAATACAACCTTAAGTGTAAAATATTATCATTTAGGCCCACTTGGATTAGATTAGGACATTTATTATTATTTAATTCAAAGAAGAGTTAAAAAAGTTAAAATCAATGTTTATTCACTAAAATATTTTTAATATGGGGTTATACATAAGATAAATTCGACTATAAATATTAATTAGAAAGATAAAAAGATTTCCTACATAATTATATTTTATTTATAATTTTTAGACTTTAAATAAATTAATTTATTTATGACACAACGATGATGCAGTAATTACACTTTTAAGGAAATATTAACATAATTGATATTATAAATACTCAAATGAATGTAATTTGAGACTTTTTATGAATTCCACTAATTTTCTAGGTTACTATGATATATTAGTGTTTATTTAATCAACATGGTTCGAACATATAATTCTGTTATGACTTTCACAAAAATCATATATCAAATAGTGTCAAAATTGACACAAAATAGTTTTTAAATCAAATATTATATTATTAATTGTTATTTTATTCCTAAAAATCTAAGGTTCGGCCAAATGACTTATATAAGGATATATATATTAATAATAAACAATTTAGGGTTCGTTTGGCATGTTATAGTAAGTGTATTAACCATATAGTGAAAGAAAACAAAAAGACACGGTAAAAGTTAAATTATTTAACTTAGAGTTAAATCTAATTGATAAGGTTAAAATAAGAACCTAAACTTGTCTAAATCCTATTGGTTGATAGGATTTCGACTCATACCCACTTTAGCTTCGAAATAAGACCCTTTGGAACCATTATAAACCGATTTTTACTTTAATATAAAATAATATTTTCAGATATTCCTAAGGTGCCCCTCTCCTCCCTTATAAAAGGGCACCTCCTCCCCCTCCTCCTCACACCAATTTGAGCACTCAAGCTCGGCCGACCCCTGCCAAAATCTCTTCTCCACTTCCCTAGAAACATCATAGAGGTTCTGGTCTTCCTCAAAGACCAATTTTAGTTCCCTAAGAGGAGGTCTCCAAAAGGCGCTTCAAAGAAGAGGTAATTACCGTTACCAATTCTTTCATCTTTATTTCTTCTTCCACTTCTTCTTCTTAGGTTGTTTCATTATGAAGTAATAACATCAGTATCACTCATATACTGATATGTTATTATAAGTATGAAACAACTCTAATTCACCTTCTATCTATCCTACGGAAAAAGAAATCACCGCGCGTGCGTACGTACGGAATACCGTCTCCACGCCGTGGTGTAATCTATTTTCCACCACCGCCTTACATGGATGGGTATAATGGTGTAAAGAATAACTATACATAGTTATTAAAACATCATATTGATTCTGATATATTGTATAATCCACTCCAATTCAATTCAATATTTATGGAAATGATATCATCGCTCGTGCGTACGTACGGACTACCGTCTCCACGACGCGATGAGATTCATTCTCCATGATAACCATTTAAGAATGATTATAAAGTATATATAAGAAATAATAATGAAATATATGACATTATAAAGCTACTGGATTTATATATATATATATATATGTATGTCATCTACTTACTTCCATTCAAGACAATAGGGAAAGGAAAACAGCGTTCATGCGTACGTACGGACTACCGTCTCCATGAACGGTGTTTTTCATTTCATTTATCTATCTATTATATATATATATATATATATATACTGAATATATATGATATATAAATCATATTTTATATTCTGGAAGTATGTAAATCATGATATAAGTAATAATAATGTCAAGAACAACAAGTCAAAACACCTACGATAAAAGAAACGATTTTACCCAAAACGCTTCTTTAACATGGAATTTACAAAAGAACGGGTAATATAATGTCATAAGTGAACCATATATGATATCATAACAATGAATATGATTCTGTAATAAGTCAATGACATTATTTAAACCATTATACAGGAGTTTCGGACACGTATAAAGCAAATCGGACCTAAGGTAAGGGGAAATATCACAATCTCATTTTTATCCGAGACTGTTTATACTTTGAAATTTACTGGGTTGTATTTTATCATCCACATCCATGTTTCCTCAATATGCAATGTTATTTCCATCCACCTACAATGTTTTAAATTCAAATTTACCTTTTGGTGAGTTTTTAGTAAATGATATGAAATGAATCTTTTGTCATTTTTCATACGAGGTACTTTTTGACTTTTCCGACAAAAGTACGAAGAATGTGTTTTTTTAACTTATATGGCATGAATGGATTTTTAAAACATTATTTCCAAGAAACTTAATTTAAAAGTTTTCATGTTTATTTTTAATCAACTTCTTTTATTTTAAAGTCGTATGACATGTTATGAAAGGAAAAATGTTTTTGAAGAAGAAAGGATATTTTCCTCAAGAATGGAGTTCAAGTATTTTATCAAAATTATTTTCCATCTAAGATAATAAAAGGGTTCTGTTTTTATCCCTATTATTACATCGGTTTGATTATGTTGTGATGGAAATATTTTTATGAATTCCTTTATCTTATATGAATTGTTTTATGATGTCATGTTGTTTAAGAATCCCATTTTTATTACATGGGTTATGAAATGATGTATGATTTTATGATTTTGTGGCACACATAAGAATGGTATCATTATGAGATGGGTGGGACCTATATCTCCCTCCAATGCATTGGGTAATGATTTTATATCTCATGAGATAGACATGGCTGGAATGGTAGGTTATACCGGTTCAGTGAAACAGGACTGAAACGAGGGTTACTCGATTCAGAAAGGGACTTTGTCCACTAAGATAGTCTTGGCAATGAGTCTTGACTAACAAGAAATGATTCTCTATGATTATGTGTGAATGCCACAAAGTTTCATGTTTTATGTTATGATTATTGTGATTACATTTCACTGCCATGATTTACCCCATGTTATGAAATTATGATCTCTTTTGCAGGTTAAGATTTCCAAAAGTTATGTGCTTATGTATATGATGTGATTGATATTTCTTTTGATTACCCTTACTGAGCATTTGAGCTCACCCTTTTATGTTTTCTTTTCCCCAGGATATAAAGAAAGGTTTTAGGTAAAAAAAAAAGAAGATCTTTATGGGAGATTTTGAAGATCTTTCACCACGATTAGAAGATTATAGTCCGAGTTTCCAAAGGCACTAAACTATTACGGTCCTTGTGTGTGTGTTTTTGTAATGTACTAAGTATTCCGCAAAAGTAATGTAATATCAATGTACGTCAAGATACGGGTCTCTACAAACCCCATGCTCATCTATCTTAGCTACAATAAGATCCTGAACCCGATGTTCATTTGATAATCCTTCAAAGAAGTTTCCAAGATTAAAAGTTGTAAAATCCCATATTAAGATTGGTCTAGTAACAATATCATGCCCTATGTCCTGTTCCTAACCCTTGGAACCTAATATGACTCCACCCCTTTCAGTCATTTTTGATCCACCACTTCAACTAGAGCCACTTCTTGAGCACACTACATCTTCATAAGAAGAAACCCCAGTAGGCCTAGAGCCTATTTCTGATGTCTTATATAATTTTAAATTTTTACTAATTTAAAAAATCTTTTATTATTAATTATTATTTATTAATTACAATTTAATAGTTATTAATTAATATTTAAAAAATTTTAATTAATAATTATTAAATCTGGATGCCTGATTTTAGGTATGATTCATTCTTTACTTTGGATCTTCTGATTTTTCATGTTGATCTCTAGTTGTACATTTTGATTCTTGATTGTTTCTTCTTAGTTTAACTTTTTGAGTGGTTGCGAGTTTGTTTTAATTATATTTTGAGACTTCGAGAGATGTACTGGGAAGATGAATCAATGGTATACATGATCTTATATCCATAATGGTTATATGAGGTCCAACAACTAGTTTGTGAGAGCCCCATGCTAGGAGGTGGCATGGCAGAAATAAGAAATTCCTACAGGAATTACACTAGCTGTCCATTGAGGGAAACCATCAAAAAAATTGATGGATGGTATAATGTAGTTGTTATAGGATTTCCAATTTCTAGTTGGTAGGGTTTCCAGGGCTACAATCCTTCTTTATGGTGCCACTAACTAGCTGGTGGTAGCTAGTAGCTTGTCGGTGATATCGTTCAGGGAGAGGAAATAAAGGGAAGACTCATTTTTTGTTTATATTAATTAATTTATTATTTCATTAATCTTATCAGTCCCACTTAATTTGATACATTTAACTTTGGAGACACCCTCTTGGAGTTTTATCTCTTCCATCCTTGAAACTTTGTGGATTAAAGTACCATTTTACGTGTTGATTCTCTTCTTCTAAGTTTCTTCTATATCTATTGCTGAATTCCCCTCCCCCTCATGTTTATTAACCTACATCTTTTAAATATTAGTTTATTGATGAATTTGGATTTTTATTTTATAATTTTGGTTATATGATTTTCCCTTAATCATTTTTATACTTTCAAATCTATATTTGAGGATCTCGTGTTGGGTTTTTGATGAGATTCGAATTGAGGTAGGTGATTTTGTAATTTTATTCCTATAATTTGAAATAATTTATGCTTTCTTAATTTCAAATGGATCTTCAATTTATTTCCAAATCATGATTTGAGTCTTTTGGTAATGTTTTTAAAATGACATGGGGTGTGTATGATAATATACCTTTGAAAATGGCTTTTGAAATAAAGTGTTGATTTATGGAAAATGATCATGAACTAAAATGAATGATTTGGATGATGATTTATAATAAGATAATCAATAAAACACTATTTGAATTTGAAAAAAATGATTTTTTGGAAGTACAAGCGTTTTAATGAAAACTATTTGATGTTGGTTTTAGAAATGAAATGACATGTTTTTAAACATGAACTTGGAACTGATTGAAATAATTTTTTTGAAATGATTTGAGGTTGATTGAAGTGAATGATGACCCCTTGTATAATTTATTTCCATTAAGAATGCAGGATCCTGGGTATTTAGGAAGAATTACATTTTCTCTATGTAAGTTTCAACATAGAATTTATTTGATGCAGAAAATGATAACTAAAATTTAAGAGGTTAGGGAGTTCATTCATTAGGTTTTTATCATATTCCCCACAGTCTTGAGATCTATGGATGTTTGGGAACACCTAGAGCCATATTTCAGCTATATTATTTAGAACCTCATGACCCGGACTAACTAACCCCAACCATTATAAACATGGTGGGATGATTAAAAGTGATTTATACATTTCAGTTTTTATTAAAAGTGTTATCCATGCCTACTTTGACCAAAATGTATATTAATGCATGTATTGAAAACTATTCAATGTTGTACCAATTGTATACTATCCATTTAAATTTTTTTAATGTCTGTTTTCTTATGAATTGTGAAAACATTACAATTTCATGTTTTAATTAAAATTGAGCATATTTTATAAATCTCTATTGAATTCTTATGGATTGGCCAGTGATCTCCTAATGGGATATTATTTCTCAAACCCAAATTTTTCCTTTAGGCATTTGTATACTTTCATATTACTCATCCAGGAAAATGGAAATAAGTGCTTGGAGGTGGTGGGTGTTCTAGATTGAGGGACCAAGAGATTTGGTAGTGACAAGTGAAGTTCGTGTTCCACTTGTTATAAGGAAATCTATTTATGACTATTTCATTGATTTGAGATATTTGGAATGATGATTTGATTTTATTATAAATATTATAACATGATTATTATATAGTAATAATGATTATTTATGGTTTCTTATCTTATATCTTGGATTTTTTGGTTATTATTTTTTTGAAATCATTATCTTCTGATAGTTTTTGATTCCCAGGTGATAGTCATCAACCCATGGGGATAATGAATGCCCTTAGAGTCATGTAAGAGTAAAATAAGTTTACATTTTACTAGGTTATTTAGTTCAATTCTTGATAAATTACTATCAATTGAGTTCATGTCTCTTCTTGAATATCGATATGATGTTTAGGATTTCTTGGTATAATGGAGACATGACTGTCAACACTTAAAGAGTAGGTTACGAGTGAGTTTCTAGCCAACTCTCATTGTAGTGAACATAAATTTACCATGGGTGGTAGGGGAAAAGCTTATTTAATGATTTGACATGTTTTTATTATCCAATTTTTCCAATCATTGATTTGATATTTGTGTTCCCCAGGTGAATTTTGACTAATAAAGTTGTTGTTCATCAGTATTTTAACTGATGGTTCAGTATTGTCTGTTGATGTTGTATAGTATCATGCACCAAAGAAGGTGTACGAAAAGACTTCAGGAGGGATCTACAAATGAAACATTTTATGAAATACCTCTATTTGACCAGAACCTCATTGAGGTAGAAGTGTGTTTTATCTATTCTTTGGGATAAGGATTTGAACATATCCTTATTCAGGATACAAGGGTGGAACCTTGATGGGATAATAGCAGAGATCAATCCATGGAGTTTCTTCTTAAAAAACCACTATATTTCCATGTAAAAAATTGATTCTCATTAGGTAGAGGATTGGTTATGGAATATTTAATGATTATTTAGTTTCTTAGAGACATCATCTTCTATTAAGATGAAATCAGACAACTTCAAACGTAAAGGGCCTAATAGGATATGATGGGATGTTATAATTCCAATAAATAATAATGATGACTTGAAGTGGAAGGACTTCAAGAATATTTATATAAATCAATTATATCTAGATTTTCTGGTTTTCTCTAATTCCATAGATATTACCAATGTAACGCCCCGACCCCAGCTACCCAGAGTCGGTGCATTACTTCGTAACATTGGCATGATCACAAAAGATCAAGTCTCGAAAGACCGATTAGTTTAGTAGCCTTGGAAACACTAGATAGATTCATAAACGTTACACTACATCATAAATTGAAAAACTACAATAAAAAAAAGTCTCCATAGTCCACACTCATATCCTCTTCTGACTATCCCTGCAGGTCATTCATAAAATACTTCTTCACATCCTGGAAAATATTAAAGCATTGAAAGGGGTGAGCTCAAATGCTCAGTAAGGATAACAATATTGCGGAAGCTTTCATAAATAAACATTGACTTTTAAGGCAATGTATAACTAAAACTAAAGCCTTTTAAACATGAACTTCAACATAATATGGCAAAAGTAAAATGAGATAATGCCCTTTACTTATTCACATGGATATTCTACTGGTCGAATAATCACATGCAATATCAATAACCACTTTCATAATGAGGGAATGTATAATGCCAGACATTCTGAAACATTTGGTCAAGGCCTCAGCCAAGACGTCTAAAATGATTAAGGCCTCGGCCAAAACCATAAATCAAATTGGGAAAGGGCCTCGGCCAATTCCACGCCTAGTTGTCTCATGAGACCTACCGATGCATCGAGGAGCTATAGCAGGCTCCACCCGTCACTTATTAAGTCCAATACATTCCTCATATGAATAGGTTTAAACTTATCATAAACCATAACATAATCGTATCACATAAGACATGCATAAAGGAAACATAACATTTCCACATTTCAATCACAAGATATCAATACAACACATTGATATAATAAAAACGCTTTCAAAACCATTTTCAATACCAAAATAAAAGAATGTTAAAACTTTGTATTTATTTTTCATTTAAAAAAATGATGGCTTGTAGAGGAAGCCGAAACTCAAATAATGGTCACGGCGGCAGAGAAGTCGTTGTCGCCGCATATGTACGGAAAGAAAAACATTCCCTTTTTTTCGTTTAGTAAAACGCTTCGTATATAAAAGATTCCTTTTGCATAAACGTAAAAGTCAAAGGGGTTTATACACCGTATAAAAGGAAGTTGTGTATAAAACCAAATATGTCTCAACGAAAGGAGATTGAGAAGAAGTCCTTAAAAAGATCATTTTTAAAATAAAATAGATCTATTATGTGTATTCACTATAGGTACACATAAAGAATACAAAATAAGACATAATAATATCATGACATAATTTGAAAGTAGGAGATTAACCCAAAGAATGGAAATTGGGTTAAGAAGTTCCCTTACCTCGTGTCCGACTTGATTCGACCGTTCTTTAACCTCCTGAATAATAAACTAGAGTTAATATATACCTTATTAAGAACCATTTTCAATTTCATTATCCTTATTATATCACTTATTACAATGATATGAACATTATGTAATTATTTATGTTAATAACGGTTGTTTTGCCGATCTTTGGTACTTGAGTCAACAATAAACTTCTTGTAATTACAAGTTGTTTATGTGGTAGAATATCCATTATCTCCAGAATTATATTCATGATTTAGGTGTCATATATATCTTATATATCCAGTATATACATTCATTTATAATACTACGTAACATTTAGAGGTAAGAAATGAAATGCACCGTTCATGGAGACGGTAAACCGTACGTACGCATGAACGCTACTTTCATTTCAATTTCATATTTAATGGAACAAAATCATAATGATATAAATGTATAATATAATTCCAGTATAATATAGTGTATAATACCATTTACTCCATCCTTTATACATCCCACATATGGCATTAACGATTCAAATCACTTTGAGGGGGCGGTAGTCCGCACTTCCAAAAATGAAATTATCGCGTTTTACCCATAATGGAAATTATAAAGTATGCCATAAATGAGAAATATAGAAGCATAATTAAAACGTAAAAATATTATATATCATATATAAAAATAGTGACATCTTAATGGCCACCTTTGAAGGTGTTATATGAGTGTTGAACAATCATCGTTTCGTGAGGAAGAAATTCACCATCCACAGAAACCGTATGTTCTTTAACCATTAGATGTAGGTGTATGTAAGTGTAGCTCGAATCCTTCTTATAAAATCATCCTAGTATATTGGGGATACTGGTGTTGTTACAAAAGAAATGAATAAAAAGAGTTTAGGGGGTTGGAGAAGGAAAATAAAACAAAACAACATTAGAGAAGACATTACCTCAAAATCGGGTAACTCTTTTTGATTTGAGCCAAAGGCTTCCTTGGGAAGAGTTCTGCCCAAAGTGAGGCTTCTAGGAGTAAGAGAGGGATTTTGGGAGAGTATTTGGGCAGAGTTTGGCCGAGCCAAATGGCTTGACGGTGTGAATAAGGTGGGATAGGTGGGGGCCTTTTATAAGAGGAGAGGAGGGGCTCTTTTGGAAAGATTGAAATGTTACATTATTACACAATGCGTTTCGGATTCTAAAGGTCCCAAACTTATATAATTCGTGGATAAGGTGATAAGGGTTCGAAATATACCCATCCAATAGTCTTTGGACAAGTGTAAGCCTTGTATTTCACATTATCCTTTCATTTTATTAAAATCGTTAAATAATGAGGTCATCACTGAATCATAATGATGTCATAAATAATTTAATTTATTTAATGTCTAAAAATTATAAAAAAAATACTATGATTTAGGAAATCCTTTTAGATTTCTAATGAATATTTATAGTAAAAATTGGGACTTGTGTAACTCCACTTAAAGTTTGTTTTACTAAAACAACTCATGTTTGTGTCAATTTAATTTTAACATTAAATAAATATATATTAATGTCATTTTCCAACCAAAGTGGCTCCATGGGGTCCCCAAGTTGACCCATGGGTTGTCTTGGTCGGCCATGACTCATAAAATAGGAGTAGGACAAGTGTCATGCTCATATCATATTATTAAAACATTGTTTTTACCTTAAACTACACTAATTACCTCTAATCGCGATTAAGAACTTAAAAGTTACTATTCACCAAAAATTATTTTAATCTCATTGAACCAAATCTTACTTCTTAATGACAACCATGTATGTCGGATTTTTGAAAATCAAATCACAGAAGTGGTAATATTTCATTTAAACGAAAAATCAGTTATTTAACTACCACTTAGTGGTTTCACTATTCATAAAAAATTGAAGTTTTTCAGAACAATGCCAAAATTTCACCCTAAGCTATAATTGATATTCCGAATTCAAAAATGATGTCTATTTTACAAAATTCCAAACATATATGTTGAATTAATTAATTTTATAATTAATTCCCGCTGTCACAACAAATAGCGTGTTTTTAAGAAATAATTTATATCAAAAGATTGACAATTGTTTATGTCCATTTTCAATGTTAAATTAATTCTAATGACCACTATTGGATAAAATGGTAAAAATATATTCTAATTATACTTTAAAACCACTAAATAGTATAATTTATCACTATAAATTATTTTGATTAAAAAAGTTGTTTTTAAGTATTTTTGACTATTCATAAAAAATTAGAAGTTCTCAGAAAAATACCAAAAATTCAACATAGGCTAATTTCGATATTCCGAATCCAAAAATTAAGTCCATTTTGATAAATAAAATTTATAAAATTTCAAAAATTAGGTATTAATATTCACAACGGCTAGTTTAATTAGTTGTGGTGTTTTAGAACTCGAAGTTGCGTACAATGCAAGCTATTGCATTATTGAATGAGAAGCGTATCATGGAAGCTCGGGGTGTTACATTATCCCCTCCTTCAATAAATTGCGTCATCATAATTTGAAATTTTTCTTTGAAAATAAAAGGATGACAAGAGAAAATACTTTTGAGGAAAACCCACATAGGAAATAAGGTTAATAAAAATATAACTTTAAAAGAAAGAAAGATATGTTCAAAGGTCACCCGAGATAGCCCATACTAGGATTCTATGAAAATATGGATATGGAAGAAAAACAAACCATCAAGGTCTGATGGAGAGTTGTAGAAAACCGGATTAGGAGAAAGTTAACGATAAGAAAATCACAAACTTGTGATTGGTTAAACGGTCATTGAATCCCCAGTTGGAAAAGTTAACCGGCAACGTTTTTGTTTTAAGTTACCTTTTATAAAGTTAAATAACTTATTTAGAAGATTTACTAAGAACGTAAGGGAATATACATACTTATTGTGTATACTTTCATTCGTTAATAAATTTTTACCACAAACCCAACTTTTATTAGAAATGGTAACAGAAAAAAAGTATTCTATTTATCATAATTGTATAAGGTTCCAAATGTTAACACATACCATTTAAATTAGTAAAACTATTGTATAATAACCATGGAATTCCTGTAGGCTTGTGGTAGGAAATAAAGGCATGTCGAACTATGGTTGTGGGTTCAATTCCTGTAGCTTTGTCCGACGCGACGGGTTATGCCCCACCCTGCAGGTTGTCCTATTCCTAAAACTAAAGTATTATAATATTCAAAAATAATCTTCATAAATTTTTTAACCTTAAACAATACTATCCAAAGATCAACTTAATCCACTCCACCCTTTATAGTTTTCCAAAATACCTCTGTCCAGACTTTCTCTAAAAGGTCTCTTAATTCCAAAATCAATTTATCAGATTACCCAAACAAAGTAATGTTCCTCTTATTATCACATAATAAAAATATGATTACCATCATCATATTAAATCCTTAAAGAAAACAACATGTATTTCAGTACAATCCTTATATATATCACATTATTCTTATAACCATAATCTAGTTCTTGATTCCAAAAACAGAAATACAATAATTACTCTGCTTCAACTGTAGTAACAACATAAGAATGTCCTTGATCCCTTGGCCTTTTCTGAGATAAGTTTCCTTGACGCTTAGGACATTCATTTGCATAATGCCCCATTTCTCTACAATTGTAGCATTCAACATTGATAGCCTCTTTCTTTCCCTTGCAATCACGCGCCTGGTGACCTTTTTCTCCACATTTATAACAAACTCCCATTCCTTTTAGGCAAGCACCGGGGTGATTCTTCCAACAACTATCACATAATGGAAAATCCTTCTTTCCCTTTTTCCCTTTATCCATTTCTTGTTCCACCATTCTCTTCTTCTCTTGCTTTACTTTGTTGTCATAAGACTTAGAGAATTCCTTTTCTGTCTTGATAGCACATGAGACAATATCTTCGTATGATGAGAAGGTTTGTGATACTAAAGCTCGACGGAGAAATGGTTTTAACCCATCAAAGAAACGATCAATATTATTTCTTGGGTTACATATATAATCGGAAGAATGCCTCGCTAACCTTGTAAAGTTAGCCTCATACTTTGCGACATTCTCATCCTCCTTCTGCCTCAGACTCAGAAATTGACTTTCCATATCTGCTCGATGGTCACAAGGAATGTATTTTTCTAAGAAAAGCTCTTTAAACTCTCCCCATTCCATATTCGATACGTCATCATCTTCCTTTGTGTTTTGAATCAGCGACCACCACTGATCGGCATCTCCAGTGAGGCGGTAAACTACCATGACAACCTTCTCCCTTTCACTACTCCCCAAGGCATGGAATATTTTCTCTAAGGAATTTATCCATTGCTCAGCTACTATAGGATTTGTACTCCCATTGAAAGTTGGTGGTTGTTGCCTCATGAAGCATTCTAACATTGATCCTCCACATTGCGGATCAGTGTGCTCCATACGAGTAAGGTTATTATTCATAACCTGCGTGAGTTGTCCCAGTACGGTGAGAAGCTGATCAGCACCAGTTGTATCACTAGCTCCACCATAATTATCTTGAGCAGGAGGGCAATCCCTACACGGAGTGCGTGCATTGATACGGTTTCTATTCCTTCCACTAGGCGCCATTTCTAAATAATGGCATAAACTAGATTAGTTCATGAATGAAAGTACATAATTCCATACTTGTAAAACACTTAACATAAATTGAACTAATTATGGATATAATCCATAATTATAAAAATGTTTTCTTTGAGAAAGTATATACTCGAAACCCTTCATAGTGGTTTGTAAAGAAAATAGGAATTATCCAAAGCATATCCCCCGGAGTGTCGTAACCAAGAGTGTAGCAAGGCCCGTTGTCGTGCACCAGTTCCCATTCGAGTCTAGCTCAAAGCGGTGTTTTCTGGTTTTACCCCTAGGTACATCTGTGCCAGAGCTGCCTCTACCTGCTCGTATCCAGACATGGATGTATTGCTCGGAAAACTCACAACATCTCTACAATACCAAAATTCTAGGAAGTTCTTCTATACTAATCCTCAATGTCTATCTTCGGTATATGTGCTCTAATAAGAGTTTATCTAAATCTAGCTTCCAAGGTTAGTACTAAACTGCCTCTGATACCATCTTTAACGCCCCGACCCCAGCTACCCAGAGTCGGTGCATTACTTCGTAACATTGGCATGATCACAAAAGATCAAGTCTCGAAAGACCGATTAGTTTAGTAGCCCTGGAAACACTAGATACATTCATAAACGTTACATTACATCATAAAGTGAAAAACTACAATAAAAAAAGTCTCCATAGTCCACACTCATATCCTCTTCTTACTATCCCTGCAGGTCATTCATAAAATACTTCTTCATATCCTGGAAAATATTAAAACATTGAAAGGAGTGAGCTCAAATGCTCAGTAAGGATAACAATATTGCGGAAGCATTCATAAATAAACATTCACTTTTAAGGCAATGTATAACTAAAACAAAAGCCTTTTAAACATGAACTTCAACATAATATGGCAAAAGTAAAATGAGATAATGGCCTTTACTTATTCACATGGATATTCTACTGGTCGAATAATCACATGCAATATCAATAACCACTTTCATAATGAGGGAATGTATAATGCCAGACATTCTGAAACATTTTGTCAAGGCCTCGGCCAAGACGTCTAAAATGATTAAGGCCTCGGCCAAAACCATAAATCAAATTGGGAAAGGGCCTCGGCCAATTCCACGTCTAGTTCTCTCATGATACCTACCGATGCATCGAGGAGCTATAGCAGGCTCCACCCATCACTTATTAAGTCCAATACATTCCTCATATGAATAGGTTTAAACTTATCATAAACGATAACATAATCGTATCACATAAAACATGCATAAAGGAAACATAACATTTCCACATTTCAATCACAAGATATCAATACAACACATTGATATAATAAAAACGCTTTCAAAACCATTTTCAATACCAAAATAAAAGAATGTTAAAACTTTGTATATATTTTTCATTTAAAAAAAATGATGGCTTGTAGAGGAAGCCGAAACTCAAATAATGGTCACGGCGGCGGAGAAGTCGTTGTCGCCGCATATGTACGGAAAGAAAAACATTCCCTTTTTGTCGTTTAGTAAAACGCTTCGTATAGAAATGATTCATTTTGCATTAACGTAAAAGTCAAAAGGGTTTATACACCGTATAAAAGGAAGTTATGTATAAAACCAAATATGTCTCAACGAAAGGAGATTGAGACGAAGTCCTTAAAAAGATCATTTTTAAAATAAAATAGATCTATTATGTGTATTCACTATAGATACACATAAAGAATACAAAATAAAACATAATAATATCATGACAAAATTTGAAAGTAGGAGATTAACCCAAAGAATGGAAATTGGGTTAAGAAGTTCCCTTACCTTGTGTCCGACTTGATTCGACCATTCTTTAACCTCCTGAATAATAAACTAGAGTTAATATATACCTTATTAAGAACCATTTTCAATTTCATTATCCTTATTATATCACTTATTACAATGATATGAACATTATGTAATTATTTAAGTTACTAATGGTTGTTTTGCCGATCTTTGGTACTTGAGTCAACAATAAACTTCTTGTAATTACAAGTTGTTTATGTGGTAGAATATCCATTATCTCCAGAATAATATTCATGATTTAGGTTTCATATATATCTTATATATCCAGTATATACATTCATTTATAATACTACGTAACATTTAGAGGTAAGAAATGAAATGCACCGTTAATGGAGACGGTAAACCGTACGTACGCATGAACGCTATTTTCATTTCAATTTCTTATTTAATGGAACAAAATCATAATGATATAAATGTATAATATAATTCCAGTATAATATAGTGTATAATACCATTTACTCCATCCTTTATACATCCCACATATGGCATTAACGATTCGAATCACTTTGAGGGGGCGGTAGTCCGCACTTCCAAAAATGAAATTATCGCGTTTTACCCATAATGGAAATCATAAATTATGCCATAAATGAGAAATACAGAAGCATAATTAAACCATAAACATATTATATATCATATATAAAAATAGTGACATCTTAATGGCCACCTTTGAAGGTGTTATATGAGTGTTGAACAATCATCGTTTCGTGAGGCAGAAATTCACCATCCACAGAAACCGTATGTTCTTTAACCATTAGATGTAGGTGTGTGTAAGTGTAGCTCGAATCCTTCATATAAAAACATCCTAGTATATTGGGGATACTGGTGTTGTTACAAAAGAAATTAATAAAAAGAGTTTAGGGGGTTGGAGAAGGAAAATAAAACAAAACAACATTAGAGAAGACATTACCTCAAAATCGGGTAACTCTTTTTGATTTGAGACAAAGGCTTCCTTGGGAAGAGTTCTGCCCAAAGTGAGGCTTCTAGGAGTAAGATAGGGATGTTGGGAGAGTATTTGGGCAGATTTTGGCCGAGCCAAATGGCTTGATGGTGTGAATAAGGTGGGAGAGGTGGGGGCCTTTTATAAGAGGAGAGGAGGGGCTCTTTTGGAAAGATTGAAATGTTACATTATTACACAATGCTTTTCGGATTTTAAAGGTCCCACACTTATATAATTCGTGGATAAGGTGATAAGGGTTCGAAATATACCCATCCAATAGTCTTTGGACAATTTTATGCCTTGGATTTCACAATATCTTTTCATTTTATTAAAATCGTTAAATAATGAGGTCATCACTGCATCATAATGATGTCATAAATAATTTAATTTATTTAATGTCTAAAAATTATAGAAAAAATACTATGATGTAGGAAATCTTTTTAGATTTCTAATGAATATTTATAGTCAAAATGTGGACTTGTGTAACTCTACTTAATGTCTGTTTTACTAAAACAACTCATGTTTGTGTCAATTTAATTTTAACATTAAATAAATATATATTAATGTCATTTTCCAACCAATGTGGATCCATGGGGTCCCCAAGTTGACCCATTGGTTGTCTTGGTCGGCCATGACTCATCCAATAGGAGTAGGACAAGTGTCAAGCTCATATCATATTATTAAAACATTGTTTTTACCTTAAACTACACTAATTACCTCTAATCGCGATTAAGAACTTAAAAGTTACTATTCACCAAAAAATTATTTTAATCTCATTGAACCACATCATACTTCTTAATGAAAACCATGTATGTCGGATTTTTGAAAATCAAATCACAGAAGTGGTAATATTTCATTTAAACGAAAAATCAGTTATTTAACTACCACTTAGTGGTTTCACTATTCATCAGAAATTGATGTTTTTCAGAACAATGCCAAAATTTCACCCTAAGCTATAATTGATATTCCGAATTCAAAAATGATGACTATTTTAAAAAATTCCAAACATATAAGTTGCATTAATTAATTTTATAATTAATTCCCACTGTCACAACAAATAGCGTGTTTTTAAGAAACAATTTATATCAAAAGATTGGCAATTGTTTATGTCCATTTTCAATGTTAAATTAATTCTAATGACCACTATTGGATAAAATGGTAAAAATATATTCTAATTATACTTTAAAACCACTAAATAGTATAATTTATCACTATAAATTATTTTTATTAAAAAAGTTGTTTTTAAGTATTTTTCACTATTCATAAAAAATTAGAAGTTCTCAGAAAAATACCAAAAATTCAACATAGGATAATTTCGATATTCCGAATCCAAAAATGAAGTACATTTTGATAAATAAAATTTATAAAATTTCAAAAATTAGGTATTAATATTCACAACGGCTAGTTTAATTAGTTGTGGTGTTTTAGAACTCGAAGTTGTGTACAATGCAAGTTATTGCATTATTGAATGGGAAGCGTATCATGGAAGCTCGGGGTGTTACAACCAACCTTCACTATGGTGATTGGAAAATGACTCACTACACCAATCATTTTGTTAAAATTTCTCATTTTTCACCTAAAGTGGTTTTGAATGACATAGTAAAGGATTATGGTTTAAACATAGGTATTAAATCATATATCTAGTCTCATGTATTTATTATTACTCTTAACAGTTATGTGGATCCTCTATATAGATCTCTGATTGAAGAAATTGATCTGGATGGTAAGTCAGGGTTGAATGGAGTTCATCTTTCTCTTGGTGATGATTTCAATGGTTTCATTAAATTTAATATGATACATTATGAGTATCTAGGTGGAAATATTGTTGGTGGTCCTTGAAATTAGTATTTCTATAAATATTTTTGGGTGTCTGGTAAAGTAACACTAACTCATTTCCAATGCGGAAAGGTTAGACACCCAAATTTGTTTTACATAGAGTCCCCAAATATATGTTTCACATATGACCACTAAAGTCACTTGTAATGGTTTTTCATGTTTTAAATATCCATGTTGTTGAATACGATCATCAATATTTTGAGGATCTATGGTATAGTTAGATACTTCGAGAACATTGGGTTTCCAACCGTAGGCATCATGAGTGAATATTCTCTACGCATTGGATGAGTCTCTATTGGGTACCAATGTGGGACTTTTGATAGTTAGAGATACCAATACCATTGATTCATTTTATTTATTTATTTATTTGATACGGGTACCTCTAATTCTTATATACCTAACCACATTGTGTACTTGTTAATCTTTTATATAGAGATCAAGCCTTATATGATGGAAATTTTAATTCCTCTTAGGATGAAGAGAGCGAAGGTTCTCTGATTCTGTTCTAATGTGTTATATTTGTTGGATATCGAGATCATTTAGGAATTTATAGTTCTCAAAATTAGTTCTCTATATTTTAATCTGGAGATGGATAGGTTGGTGGCTTACAAAGGACATGTTTATTGCTATCTTTGGAAGGCCTCTTTTTCATCACGTTATGGGGAATGCCATGTTTTTTAGGGATAATGGGTCCAAAGGCATATTTGTATTAGATCTCCTCTTATATAGATAGTTAGGATATAGTTATGTGTTATTCAATAGGATCAAGAAGACTCTTTTAGTGAATTTCCTTTATTAGCTATGTAATTTCTTTAATCCTTCTAAATTTTATGGTTTTCCACCAGTGAGATAAGTGGGGTTTTTTATATCATCTTTCTAGTAGGTACATGAATTATATACATTCACTTTTACATCATGGCAGTAAATAAACTTCATAAATTAAAGAATCTTTTAGACGACTTGATTTCTTAAGGTTACATTTTACCTAGTGTGTCACCTTAGACAGGACCGGTTCTTTTTTTAAGAAGGCTGATATAAAACTTCATTTATGTGTTAATTATAAAAAATCTAAATTAGATTACAGTAAATAAAAATTATTTGTTTTTCAGTATTGATGATTTATTTGATCAACTGAAAGGGTTGAAGTTGTTATCTAATACTGATCTTTAGTCTCGTTACCACGATAATATGATCACAGATTCTAACATCTCTAATAATTATTTTATGAATAGGTATGGCCACTATTAGTATCTTGTTATTCCATTTGGTCTTACCAATGATCCATATATGTTTATGGAATTGATGAAAAATATGTTCCACTAATATCTTGAATCTTTTATAATAGTATTCATGTATGACATATTTGTTTATTCTAAACCCGAAAAGTGTTTTTTTTTCATTATTTGAGAGGAGTTTTGGATATTGTGAGGAATTGTACAATTTATTTTAATCTTCTTAAATACCGAATATTAATTTTGGAAGTGAATTTCATCGGGTGTGTATTCTTTGATCATTGAATCTATGTTAATATTAAGAATGTGAAAATATTCACCTATTGGGAAGATCCATATATTTTATTTTAGATTTTATTATTCTTAGGTTTCAAAAGGTATTATCAATAGTTCAAAAAATTGCGTTCATTTTTGGATTCTATGTTTATGTATATCACTTAGAAAGGAGTGAAGTTAATTTGGGAATCACGATGAAAGAATTTCATTGATGAATTAAATCATTGTTTGACTACTTCCCAACTATTGACTCTTCTAGAGGCTGTTTAGGGCTATGTATTCTTTTTTTATGCATTAGATTTTGTTTTGGGCTTCATTATAATGTAGGGTGATTACATGGTGACTTATATTTCTCATCAATGTTGGCCTCATAATAAGAAAAAACATGATCTTGGAATTTTGACTACGATGCATGCTCTTAAGATTTGAAAATACAACCATTTAAGAGAATTATTTAATATTAAATCTATTGACAAAATATTTAGGTATTTATTCTCATAAAAATATTTTAATCATCATTTGTGGTTATGGGTGGAGTAATTTTAAATATTTTACATTGAAATATATGACACCTTTAGAAAGGGTAATGTTTTTGGTGATTATATGAGTAATAATATTACATCCCATATTGTGGATAAATCATTAGAGGAGTGTAATATAATTTCTCTCTTTAATTTTATGCATTTGGGAGTATGGGAGAATGGATCCAAGGTTTTTTTGGAATGTTTCTAGGTGATATCCTCTCTTTTCAAGATGATTCTCCAGGTTTAGTATCTTGATGTCGAATTCTATGTAATTGAGGGTTATTTATATATTGGAGAGATCATTGATGACTGTTCTTTATCTATGGAGGGAATAATTTGTTTTAGGATCTGTTATGTCATTATTTTGTCCACAAGAATGTTTGTGTTGGGTTATTTTCATCATTTCTAATGGGCAGTTCACCTAGTCACAATCATGATTTTTTATAATATGTGGTGATGATTCAGGTGGATTGGAATGAAATAAGACATTACTGATTTTTTTTACTATTTTATATATTTAATTAGATTGCGGTTGATCATTATAATTCATTATGATTGATTCATCCACTTCCTATGGTGACATGGAAGTGAGATTAGATATTAATCGAATTTATGGTTATGTTACCACGTACATCACAAGGAAAAAATGTGAATGGGTAGGGATTTAATGATTGACCAAATCAGCTCAAATTATTCATATTCGTGGTACCACAAAATTTTATGATATAGGAAATTCATATGAGTGGGAAATTTTCATATTTTATGGGGTTACCTATATAATTATTTTTTATAAGTATCATCAGTTCACTTATTGTTTTTTTGAGAGTCATCTAGGAAGAAATGGGATCCCTGATAAATTTTAGAACAACATACCATCCTTGAAAAGATGGTCAGATAAAATAGGTTATACATATTCTTGAGTAAATTCTTTTTGCATGTGTGCCTAACTTTAGAGGATCCTGTGATTTCCATTTTTGGGATGGTTGAGTTTCTCTATAATAATAGTTACTATTATTCCATTAAAATAGAACCCTTTAAGGACTTGAATGGTATTCCTTGTAAATATCCACTTTGTTGGTCATAGGTTGCTGATTCTTCCCTTGTCGAACCTAGTTTTATCCAGTAGATGATGGAAAAGTTTTAGTATATTTGAAAGAGGATGGTGATGGAACTGAGCTATTACAAATCATATATGGATAATAATTGATTTCCTTTGGAATTATTTGTTGGATACCTAATTTTTTTTAAAGAATATCTCCATAGTTGGGGCAACGAAGGCATGTAAAATAGGGGAAATTAGCACTGAGCTATGTTAGACTATTTGGTGTTGTTGAGAGCTATGTTAGACAATTTGGGGTTGTTGAATGGATTATGAAGGTGGATTATAATTTGTATTTGAAACCTCTAGTGATATTTATCTATGATGTGTTTCACATGTCACAACTCAAGAAATATCTTTAATACCCATCCAATATTTTTTTGGGAGTACATTTATGTGGAACCAAATTTGACCATAACTAAGCATCCAGTTCTTATTTTTGATTCACATAAAATGGGTCTTTGTTGGATGTTTATAACTATAGATTAAGTTATATGGAAATATGTTCTAGATTCTCAAATTATGTGGGAGGGAGAGAGGCTCTGATGATAGAGATGGTTCTTGCCTGTTTTTTTTAGAGTCTTCTTTACAATGATTTATAGAAGAAATGTATTTATGGGTGGGGATTATAATATCCCGAATATTGATTTCAAGAACAATTACTGATTTTCATTGACTCTTCTTAGTTTTCATATGGATATTAGGTTGTACCTATTGATTCTTGGATGTATCTTATTAGCTGATCCTGTTGATGGGTTTAGATTGATATTTGATTCTTGTTTTAGAGGTTGGGAGACTAATTGAGAAGATGGATTGAGGGTGGACTTGATCCTATAACTATAATGGCTATAGTAATTATACTAGATTGATATCTAGATCCACCAACCATCGGGTGGCATGATGGATGTAATAATTTCCTACAAGATGTCAACCAGCTCTAGTGAGGGCCGCTGGCCATCTAGTGGAAGCCTATTAGCTGACCAGGGGGATTCTCAGGTCTTTATTATTTCTTCATAGCCCCATCGTATGCCATTAGTCCCCAGCAGCTAGCATGTGTTGTCGTTAGAAGTGATGAAATGATGGGATGAATCATATTTTTGTTACTCTTAATATCTTTTTACTTCTATAAAATTATCCCTCAACCTTAATTATATATATTATACATTTAAGACTCTCTTGATGAGTTTTTATCCCTTATAAAAAGGGAATTTAATGTATTTATGTTTCATTTAAAGCATTGATTCTCTCTCAATATATTTGTTCTAGATCTATAGATGAGTTCCTTTCTCCTTTATGTTTCTTCTTCACTAAGGGATATTGAATCTTGGGTTATTGATGTATTTTTATTTTTATTTGTGAATTTTGGTTATAGGATTATCCTTTGATAATTTTTAGCCTCTTGACGCTCCTTTTAAGGATCCAATATTTAGTTCTTGATGAGATTTTGATTAAGGTAGTTGGTTCCATAATGATTTTCCTATGATTTGAAACTGTTGATGCTTGCTTAAATTGAAATGGATTTCTAATTGAATTATAAAAAATTATTTTAGTCTCTTAATAAATATTTTTGAAATGAAATGGGATTTTTGTGATTAAATCTCGTTGACAATGGCTTTTAAAATAATTTTTTGATTTCTATAAAATGATATTGAATTGAAATAAATGATTTTAATGATGATTTTTGAGAAGAGAATACATGAAATGTTTTCATTATTTTTAATAAGGGAACTATTTTAAAGGGAATGAGTTTTGATGAAAACCATTTGATGTTCGTTTTTGAAATGAAATTATACGTTCTGAAACATGAACTTAGTGTTGATTAAAATGATTTGAGATTAATTGAAATGAATGATATCCTCTTACATGATTGATTACCTTGAAGAACATATGAGCCTAGGAAGTTAGATGAAAGGATATTAACACTATGTATGTTTATAACTATGAGTTGTTTTATTATGACAACTTGAACTAAACTTTATAAGTGAATGGATTTCATTTGTTGGGGTGTTCTCATATTCCCCTAATCTTTGGATATATATAAGTGTGTGCACAATTGGAGATATATTTAACTACTATTATACACCATATTGTTATAATAACTAACTAATATCATGCATTATAAACAAAATTATATAATTTAATTAGATTTATAAATATTAATTTTTATAAAAAGATTTATTCATGCATGTTTCGATAGAAATGTTTATTCATGAATTTTGGATGGAAATGAACTTTTGCATCATTTTTATACTAGTCATCAAAATTTTTTGGGAACAATTTTTTGATATGAACTACGAAAATATTATCTTTCCATGTTTAATTGAAATTGAAAATATTTGGTTTACTTGATCTTAAATTTTTAGGCGATTTTTTATGAGATCCTACTAATCTATTGTTTCTCACAACCTAAATTTTTTACTTTGGTAATTTTAATACTTTATTATCCTAGGTCTAGGAAAAGGTAAAGAATCACTTGGAGGTGGTGGGTGTTCTTAAAAGTGGGACCTAGGGAGTTAGTAGTGATAGGTGGAGCATGTGTTCCAATTATTGTGAAGATATACTTTAATTACATTGTCATTGATTTTAGATTATTGGATTGATGTTTCGCCTACATTGTAGAGATTTTATCTTGATGACTACATTAGAATACCGATTGTTTGTGGTTTATTATATGTTGTATTATATTTTTTGGTTATTATTGTGGAAAAATCAATTCCACTTTATTTCACATGATGCGTAGACACTATTCACCATCCCATGGGTAACAGGAACGCCCTTCGGGGCACGTTAAAGGTAACTCAGGTTCCAATTTATCAATTTATTCAGGTCGGTTCATGATAATTAATTACAATTTACTATTAATTATTAGTTATCAATTATTAATTAAAACATAACAATTAAATTTTAATTAGTTATTAATTATTAATTATTTAAAATACGTATTAGATAATTAATAATTGACAATTAATGTTTAATGGTAATGAAATAACAAATAATTATGCATTGATAACTACTATTAATAATTAATAATTAATTATTAAATATTTGTATTAAATAATTTATTATTAGAAATAAACATTTATAGACTATAAATAATAAATACATAATTATTATTAATTACTATAAAAAATTAATAACTAATTAATAAATAAAAAAACAATAACTAATGATTAGTTAATAAATAATAATTTGTAATAAATTATTTATTGATAATTCAAAAAAGACAGAATATAGAGTTTGAAGACCCTGGTACTATTTTATTAAAAATGAAAAAGGTGCGAGGGGATGATGTCATACATGAAAAGCATCTACCATCTTCACTAAATAATAAAAATAATCCAAAATAAAAAAGAAATATTGACATACTAGTGTCATTATCCCTTTTACTAAAGGGTAACCCATGAAAAAATGAAAACATAAAATTCTCATGAAAAACCATACATAATAGAAATTATACCTTCATCCCAATTTTTCCTAGCTGAAAATTAAAGAAAGACCCATGAGGAACTATTATCTTAAGAATTCACCATTTAAAATCCACTAAATCAACAAGATTATACTAGCACCACATCAAGTAAAAAGGATAATTTCACAAGAAAATGTAAAAACTATATGTACCCTTTGCTTAAAACAATGAGAAAACATATCTAAACATCCAAATTAGAATTTATCATAGCTTAAAATTTTAACCATATAGATATGTTATAAACAGAACAATGAACTATTGAATTTTGTCCCATAGATGACTGCCTCGTCCCCAAGGGAAAATTTTCCATGAGTTTTCATTATCATCATCTTAGGGACATGCAATGTTTATAGAAGTAGGTTGGACATCCATGGTAGGTATTTGAAGTCTATCCATATTCCATTGAAAAGCACCATATTGAAAAATTAATTCAAAACTATTACATAATACTGACTTATTGTCCAAATGTGAGCATCAATTTTAATTTCTTCAATCTAAATTTCCTCAGTTGAAGCCTCTTTAATAGAAGGCCCAAGTACCTCACATATATTAATATAAGATATTTTGTAATTTTACTTTATATTTAAGATAGAGTGAGGCACAAGTCCCATAACCAATTCAATATTATCAACCCTATACTGACAAGGTGATAATTATGGTCTTCCAAAATCTATATACACAAAGTCCACACTTTACCCCTATCAACCCCCTTATGATAATTTTGTTTCATCGATGGTATATCTTCAAATTTATTCTTCTCATTTAGGTGCTTGATGCAAGAAAATCTATTTCCTACAGTATATGAAATTCAATATCTCTTAGAAAATCCCACTATAGATCATTTTTTCCATCTTTTAGATCATATATTCGCTTCACGTCCAAGTCTTGAGTGAGTGTATCCTTGAACTACAAAACCTCATCATAAACATTGGTATGTGAACCAAGGAAAATGGTATGCTTCATACACATATTAATTTTATTCTAAATGTGATAGGTAATAGGAACCTAATTAATTATTTCATTCCATATATATTAATAGTATAAAGTTATAGCATGAAATAATCTATGTGATATAAGCACAACCACAACAACAATATTCCTTGGTGAATGTTTTTATATATAAGTGACAGTAATTTTTTTATGGATTTCACTTCTTGATCATGATGTTATTCACCTGCTTATATCTACACATGAACACCTGTAATGTGTGGAGATGAGTTTACAGTAGAAATTAAATTTTATTTCCTTATATTTGGCTAAATAACATCAATATATAATAGTGTAATTACTAATTTATGATTGATAATGAATCATTAATCATTTTATAAATTATTAATTCTTAATTATTAGTTTGTATTTAATAATATATATTAATTAACGAATTAATTAATTCAATAAATACTATATTATATTTAAAAATTATTAGTTATTAATTATTGATTAATTTATGTTATTATATATTTAAATAAATAATATGGGTTGACCTATAACCATGGTAACAACCATGTGTAGCCATAGTGTGTTTTCCAGAGAACTATGACCACAATCAGCTCTGACCGTGGCCACAGGTTCCCTACAACCTTGATCAAGGTTTATCATGGTAACAAATTATAGTCATATCATGTTTATTTATTTGTTTTATATACTTATTATTTATATAAGGAATAATTATAATTTTCCCTTTATGGTAAACACCAAATGTATGATATCGATCTCATGTCAACGTGAGAATATATTCGAAAGCTTTTTGCTTCCCCGACTCTTCCATGAAACATTATATCTTTTCACCAAGGTGCCTCTTCCACACTATATTTTCTACTACTTTGAAGAGAATTTTATTTCATCTTCTCCATTCTATTGTAGTAGATTACCCTTTCTTTATTTATCTTTCATAAAAATTTGTATATATTAATGTCTTCTTAGTAAAGAGGATTCTATGTCCCTAGTTACACAAATGGGTTACACTTAGTAAACTATAACCCATTCCTTCCATAACCAATAATTTGGATTAATTTGGTATTTTTCACTCATATTGTCCTTCCTTAATCAAATAATTCTAAGGCACTAAATATTTTTAAATCATAAAACACCTTTAGTTTCTTAATTACAATTATATAATGGATTTTTTGTCTTCCATCATACAAAATTTTTATTTTTTATTTGAAATCTAAACTCCAACCCTATCACATTCCTTTAGTTTAATTATAGTCTCTACAGACTTCTTGTCCCACTTATTATTGATTCATACCCACAATTAATCATTCTTAAATGGTTGATAAAAATTTTATTCTTCTAGATATAAAAGATCGTCTTCATCTTGAAAATATGAATATCTGTTTTCTGTTTCTATCTTTTTTCATGACACATTATGTAACATCCTAGCCCCAACCCATTGGCTTGGGCCAAACCAGAATACCAGAAAACATAATTTCACCCCCATACACTAAAGGATAATAGTAAATTTCAAGGGTATATAATATCATTATGTAATTATTTACTCTTCTATACAATTAAACTTTTAGTATAAAACAATTTGACAACGTATATACAATAATATTATTTAAAAAAACATAACTACCACCATTACATAACCTTAATAAATAAAAAATAGAACCACAGAACACAAATTTATATCCAAATGAGACTACGATATTAAAATACCCCAAATTAAAGATAGAGTGACCACGTAACACACTCCTGTTCTTCACTAGACCGCTATCTCTAACCTCCCAAATCCATCACCCAAGATCACAATTTCAATAAACTCCATTAGAAATGTAATAAGTCTCCTCTTACCTACCTCATGTAAAAAAACATTGAATATTCACTGAGATGGATATCCAAGGGGTGACTATACAAACCCAATAAGCAATCCACCAATGTCTTCAAACACGCCCCACTAAAACCAGGTCAATTTAGCTCACAATTATTTTCAAACATGATATAAGTATAATAAAATAATAAAGTCAAGAAAACCATATAGATAACACACACCAAAATACAAATTACCTTTAATATCCATTATTTCCAATAAATAACCCATACCATAACTCACATGCCCATTCCATGAACTCACACACCCATCCAGTGATTCCCATGCCCAATAAGATCTCCCGAAACATAATAACAAGCGATAAGATCCATTCACTGGACTTGAGTCATCAATGGTGAGGAAATTTAACTTGCTCTAAAATTTAGCATCGACAATCAATTTCAAACAAAGAAGTTTTTATGCATTGCATTATGAACACACACCACAAACAATTCCAATCTAATGTTCCCCAAATATCAATATTGATGGACAAGTCTAAACCAACATGTCCCTACATGATTGCAATATTAAAACACATAAAAAACACTATTTCCAAAGAACCTTTAAAAAACCATTTTATCAAAACATGTTTGTAACACACACACACCCAAACCAATTTCACATCATCCAAGTTAATCACATGCCAAAACCATCCTTTTTAAACCATGTTACTAAAGAATAATTTTTCAATATGTTATGGGTATAGACAATAAATTATCTATCAAAATCCCATAAAAATGTAAGATAACATTTCAATGTGGCTTCACCAAATATTATCCACTAAGAAACACAATAATTTCATTTTAAATCTATAAAATTTAATCTTTTCTAGCAAAAGATAGTGAGAGGGAACCGTCTTACCTCAACCATTCCTGTCCAGCTAAACCAATAGGAAGAGCATAGGATGGAAGAGTCACCCCAAAATAACCTCCTTGAATATATGGTTATTGATTACTAGCGAGGAAAGGGATAATGTTGTATTTTATGGGATTATTGGGTCCAAAAAATTTTCTAAACCCCCAAAATTTTACTCATTGTATCCGATTCATGGTTTATATCCCCCCTTGAAACAAGGAGGTCATTTCTCCCATTTATAATGGGTTGGGTCACCACTATGTTTTAGACCATGGTGTAACTGATCCTCCCAAGATATTTCACCCAACCATGTCGAGGACCATAACATAGGAGGATATCTCTTTACATTTTTTTCATATCTCTACAACACAACATCCACATTCCTCATAGCGTAACCATGTCCACCTACTCTCTTTTTTATTATAACTATTTAATACATGTAGACTACCATATGAACCACTCCCACTCCCATGTCATATGGTACTTATTCTCATCATTTATAACTCATCATCCTAACTAGAATTTAGCGAACAAAAGAGCATAATTCCCACCAACAAGGCATATTAACCTCCCTATTTTCCAAAACCAAACTCCCCAATCACCATGACCACTAAAATAGTTGTCTATATGGATTGGAAACATCTTATCGCATGACTGAATCAGATTCTATAAAAATAAAACAAGCATAGGGACACAAAATACACGACAATCAATACCACATAATGGTGAAGCTCATAAATTCCCTACACTCTCTTTACAACCAAAATCCCATACCAACGCTTCTAGAAAGAAATAAAAACCACCACATTACTGAAAAATATAAAACAAAAACCATAATACCCCAAACATGGGGTGTCACATTCTCCCCACCATTAGGATTTCCAACATTGAAATGAAGGAGATTAGTGTTTTCTAGAAAAAAGCTCAAGATAATATTCTATCATAGTGGTGTTTCATTCCCAAGACTCCTCAGATACTCACCATGAAACTATTACACAACTAAAATAGGTAGTCATTAGGAAATAAATTCTGTTGCTTATAATAAAATCTAAACCATGGTGCTAACCTAATGAAAGATCTGATTTACAGTTACAAGATTCGAAAAACATACACAATAGAGTCTGAATCATAACTTTAGATTTGATTTTAGTTAAACAACCATGTCTCGGTAAATTAGAAGAGTAATTTATCTAGATAGGAAACCCTACCAATGTTCTTGACAATCCCAATGTTTCCAGTTCCCCAAGGTGTTAACAACCCTTATTTACCCAAATGATAACTCCTGAGTCAAGGAAATATCCATAAGAACTCATGACCCCTCACTAAAAAAGATAATGGAATTCCATAATGATCCAATAAAATACCAAACCATTCGAATCCGAATCCATGTTTCTTCACATTATTTAATCGCTTCAGTAGTCTCTTGCACAAGGCCTAGTCTAAGTTGGAATATTATCTGAACCTCCATCTGAATAGTGGGTTATGAAATATAGGATAGAATAGCACTCCAAATATATCCATATAATGTATTTCAGGGTAACTAAAGACAAATTATATGTATAACAAATAAAAATTTTCTTCCCACTAACTACCAAAGTTCATCACCATAGTTTTAAGAACCTCCTTCAAAAATACACATCAATCCAATTGTTTCAAAAATATCTCCAGAATTGTAATTAAATTCACTGACTCAATGAGATTTTAAGTACTGCCTAAATGAAATCATTCTTCTAAATATGTTATAATTTCAAATAAAATGATAATTCACTCTAACTACACTGAAGGTACAAGAAACAATCACAACATGCTCACTGGTTAGTGTTTAATGTTAACTTCATTGTCTAACATTCTATTATATGAAAGGAAAATCCTCTTGAAATTGTCCCACTATAAGAAGGAACTGAAATAGGATCCTGAAATGGTGTTTCAAATTTCCAATATCCAACCACCCATCAATGGATCTCAACCATTATTTTTTATCCTAATGGTAAGACTATAAAAATTTAACAATTGGAATTCCATGGGGTTGGCCATGCAATTTAGGAATGTGATTCATAATATATAAAACCATAACTCTATCCTAGTATGTATAACCTATGTGAATACCAGTAATTTACCCCATGAATATTCATTGATGTCATGATTTACTAACCTGTCAGTGAGAAACTTGTGAATAAGATATACACTACCCAATGTATCATAGACTATCATACCAATTCCGAGTATTTCTTGGTGAAAATATACATGAGAAGACTAAAATAGGGAACTTGAAAAAAAATGCATGGACAAAATGGTTCAAGTCTTCTAGATATCTAGAAATTATACCATTCAACCATATCATAATAATATCTCATGTATTTTAAAGTCCTATACATGAAAATTTACTCACCAACCACTAAGAAACCTGAAAAGGGGTTACCCATCCAAAACTATAGATGACCCACTACACATAACTATGAAATTTACCCTTGATGATTCCCAAATCTTCCCATAAAGACATTACTCCTTCCAGATTTGAATCCCATCCCTGTTGAGATGATGAAAATTCTCATCTGAATATGTGAGAGTGTATCACTATGTGAAGAAATAAATACAAAAATTGATTCTTGAAACCATTACTTCCACTATATCAGAGAAAACACACTTCTAATGTAATGAGTATTTCCAAATCTAGATATTTTTAATATAAATGGTGCATAGTGACCAATATAAATATCAAAATATCTCATTCCCACTATATTTCTATTGTTCGTCACATAATGAATCAGTCTGATATGCAAAATTTATTTCCTTTAATATAAATCACATCCACCATTGAATAATAAAAAATACATTGATTAACACAATAACGATAATAATTGAAAAATCACAACCAATTCATTTATCATAATAATGATAACTAGACCAATAAATAAACCCAACACATCAACCTCCAAATCAAATATCAAAAAACTCCTTTCCTGGGCATATAAACTCAATATTTTCCATTCCATCAATCCATCATAAGGATCTAATCATTAATTCACTATGCGAGAACATTCATTGAAAATCATAATAAAAGTTATAGTTTTCCCAAAAAAATTACATTCAAAAAATTTTCTATTCCAAACCCCAGTTAAAGAAACACTTTAAATACTTATAAAAATAAAATATTTTTAAAAATGTTCAAAAACCATTTTTTAAAACCTGTTAAAAATCTATAATATAATAGAAAAATTTTCCACAAACCAAAACTACAAACAGATGTTTTTCATTTTAAAATATTTTTACCAACAAAACATGTCCTTGTCAACTAGATCACATAAAAATGCCCACATAAATCATGTGAGCACTAATAAATAAAATTCTATAAAATGAATTGATCATTTCATATACATAAAAAGGTTACCAAATCCATTTTCAAAACATTATCAATAAACCTATTTTATACAAAACTAATTACATCACTTTCTAAAGATATAAAGAATGTCAATTTATTTTAATCTTGGAAGAAAATGAATTTTTATTACACTCCTTTTACGATCAAATTTCATTACATGATTCTTAATGTTTAACCATTATTATGAATAAAATTTGTTACTAATAAAGTATGATCAACTAATGAAAAAAATACTTTTTATATGGAATGTCATTTAAAATTCTCTCATACCCAGTAAAACAATTATGATTTAAAAAATTGATTAATCATTATCACATGATATCATATTAATCATACTACAACTTTACTTTATATAAAACTCATTATTCTTGATATAATATTCTAATTTAAAAAAAATACTAAAGTTACCATAAAAATCAATTCATTATTATGTTTAAAAATTAACTAAAAAATACACAAACTTCTTTCATTAGTTTTTGTCTAATTATATTCATCATGAACCATTCATTTTTAATAAGAAAACAATAAATAAAGTGAAAAATTTTCTCTAAAGTGCATACATGTCAAAAATCATTAAATATAAGTAAAATAAACACATAATTATGATTTTCAACACTCATTCAGAAACTATTTACATTCCCATAAAATGTTAGAAAATCTAATTACTATTTAATAAATTACTTGTAATAAAATTCATTCCTAATTTATGTTCTAGTTACACATTAATATCATGTTCCTTTAAACAATAACAGGTAAGGAAGGCATATACGAAACTTAATGTTAGAAATAATAAACAAAAAACAAAGAACCAAACCATATTTACTATTTTTTTAAAACCATTTCATAAAAACTCTCAGTCTCATAAACAAAGGGAATAGATGTGTGATGATTTTTCATAGATCCATAGACAATTTTTTAGTACCTAAGAAAGAAATATAGTAAAATATTGGGGATAATATAATGGAGGACACTTACCGAAACCAATTTTGTGTTTTAGGTAATATATTAAAATAATATTACTAAATAATATATTAATATAATAAGAGGGTTTGGAAAGGCATATAATATATAAATATGAAAACAAAACCCAAATAGGAATATAATACATAAATAAGTTGGTGAGGAATAATATTTGTTTTTTGGATCTCATAGTAATGAAATTATTGTTATAAAAATATAATATCAGTATCATATTCAAAATGTAATGTCACACAACACCATCCTTCATTGAATTGTAATTACACCAGATCGAGACCTCTTCAAGAAGATAAATAATCTTCCTAAAGTTGGCTAGGATAACTCTTCCCTAACAAATTGTAAAATCCCATCCAAGGGTTTCCTTTATTTTTTATTATTTGTCATTTTTTAATCATCGGTTGATGTTTGTGTTCGGGTCCCGATTTAAAAAATTTGAAGTTTGTTATTTTTGGTAGATTTCAGTCCAGTGCACAGGAAATGCATGGGTAGCGGTAGCCATGCAGTCGGTCCAGGTGACTGTGTGGCTGTCTTGTAATTTAAATAAATAAATATTAAAATTTTTTAAACCATTATAATAATATAAATATTGTTGTATTTAATAATACTATCATTATTAGAATTGATATTATTATTATTATTATTAAAAATGCAATAAATTTTATTAATATGATGGTTATTATCAATACCATCATCATCATCATTATTATTATTATTATTAGTATTATTGTTTCAATTATGTTTTTAGTTTATAGTTTATTTTTTTTCTTTTCCTAAACCTAGATTTACCCCCCCACCTACACTTCCTTCCATACTTTGTATATCTCCCCCCTTAACCATACCTCTCTTGGGTGACCTCTAGTACTTCCCCCACCTTGAGGCCTCCCCTAACTCTGGAGAACCCTCCGGCCAAACCTTGTCCCCAGAGTTCCCCCTTCTCTGGCAACCTATAGTACAACCACCCTAGCTCACTGCACCCTTGGACAAACCCTCTTCCACCGTTGGCAAGCCTGCCTCTTACGTGACCGGACCTTCCTGGTGCACCCTCCTCTTCCAACTAGCTTCACAGCATAGCCCACTTTTGGCAATTATCTTGGCGTGCCCTACTCCTCTTGTAAAACCTTTGTAAATTACCTCCTCCCTCACTGGAGCCATCTCCAAATGGTGTCTTTTTTCATTTAAACGTGTGGGGTTTCTTGTTTGGTAGAACCCTAGATATTAGGGATTGAATCATTTAAAGAATTTTCATTCTTGTTTTTTTACATTCATAAATTCATCGTTCATGGTAAAAGGGTGAGGGACTTGTTCCTTTATAATCCAACCAGTTGTACCTGTTTTAAAGTAGCCCTTTTAAATAGTTCATTGTCCTTAATTTTTTATATTATGCTTTTTTATATATATTTATGTTTTGTGGAAATTATGTCTAATATTTTTGAATCATCATTTGGTTTGAGTTTCCATTCGTGAGTTTTCCTTGGCGTTGGGTGTTTTCATGATGTTTTGTTTGGCTAGTGTGTGGAGTTTCAGTTAGTTCTTGTGGTCTCTTATTTCAAGGTTCCCCCCATAGTGGGTTTCTTGTTTATGTCCTAGTTATTTGTTTATGTATTAATTATCATACCAGTAGAATCCTTATGGTGGGGAGAAACCCCTCATGTTCTCCATATATTTTGGGTTGTGGCTTCATCTAGATCAGTCGAGTTTGACTTGGGGAATAAATTGTCACCCTAGAATTTCATGTTTCTTCTGGTTGTGTTCGAGCAAGGACTCAGGTTTTGGTTATTCATTGGCTTGGTGATTTTTGGGGATATAAAGTGTATGTGGTGGGAGAATTGTCACATACCAGCCATGGGATTCCCTTATTTTTAATTATTTTTCAATGTTGAATCTTTGGTTAATGTTCGGGTTTGGGTCTTGTTTTGAATTTTTTTTGTTACTTTTGGTGGGGTCCAGGCTAGTACATAGGAACGAAATAGGTGGTGGTAACCTCTTATTCATCCCAGGTGACTGTGTGACTGCCTAGTACTTAAAATAAATAAATTTTATAAATCTTTAAACCATAATAATAATAAAATAATTTTATAGATAATAATATTATAATTATAAAATTTGTTATTAATACTATTATTATTAAATTTTTATTATTAATAATATTATTAAAAATGTAATTAATGTTACAAATATGATGGTTATTACCATTATTGTTATTATTATTATTATTATTATTTCATTTAAGTATTTATTTTATTTAATATTATTAATATTTTTCTTTCCTAAACATAGGTCTACCCCCCATTCACCTTCCTTCCACACTACTCACACCCCCAATCCCTACCTCTCTAGCACGACATCTAGAACTGCCCATACCTTGCGGAATCCCCTACCTCCGATGAACCCTTCAGTTGGACCTCCTCCCTGGCGTTCCATCTTCTTTGACGACATGCAACGTAGCCACCCCAGCTCATCACCTGTCTTCCACAACCAATCGTCCAGCCTCCAGCTTGACCAAACCATCCTGGTGCGGCCCTCTTCCTACCAGTATCTTGTCAATACCTTTTTCTTTGGTGCCTTCTCTAACAGTCACCTCTTCCCTCAACAGTTCCATATCTTCACAGTGTTTTTTTCTTCTAAAATTGTGTTGTTTCTTGTTCGTATGAACCCTAGATATTATGGTTGATGTGAATATCGGTTTTCATGGATTTTAGGAGGATATATGGTTCCATGAGACTTGCTTCTTTCTTATGTAGAAGTGTCATTGCATCCGCACATGTTTGAGGTAGGTTGTTCCATGCCTTATATTTTTTAGGAGATTTTATTTTCTTGTTTAATTGATTTTACGACGTTCTATAAAAAATTTACGTGGTGTAAATTTTGGTTGGGATATAATTTTCCATGGATATATGATGAATTAGATTTTCTAAAGTAAATATCCATGTATTTTATATGCATCTTATTGTGTAAATTATTATATGTATTTAGTTAATTGTTTAAGTTATAAATAATGTGTTTTTAAACGTGTTAGATGTGATAGTGTGACTAAAGTGGGTTTTTGAAAAGAGGATAAATTATTTTGGAATTTTGGTTTTTTTAGAACCTTGAAATATAATTTAGGGGTGAGAATGGAGTTTTTAGTGGATTTGATGAGCAATTGGTTTGGAAACGGTTTTTCCACATGAAATTCTGTGTATTTTAGGTGTAAAGTCTTGTTTTCCTTCTTGGTATCATTTTATAAATTTTGTAAATAATGTATTATATTTTTTTATTGATGATAACATGTTTTTAAGGGTTTTCCATGTCTATGTGTTGGTTTTTCATTTTATAAAAAAAATTGGCTATATTTGTGTGAGTGTTTTGGTGGGAGGTTATAGATGACAGTTTTATGAATTGTCTTGAAAGTTGGGAATCATGTTTTCTAAGGAACATAAGGTGTTAGTGTGTGGAAAATGTGATTTTTAGGAAAATGTGATTTTTAGGAAAAGTGTATTATTTTTCATGATGAACATGTTGTGTTCCTTTATATTTAAACTATAACAAAATTAAGTAATGAAAATCATATTTTCTAAAATAATTTTTTTAGTATGATTTTACGAAGGGTCTAGGATTTGTTTTTCTTAAATGTTTGGTTGGTTTTTAAATCATATCATGATTCCATATTTGGATTAATTTTATTTTAGAAATTTGTAGTGTTTTTGTGTCTTGGGGATTTATTATATGGTGTTTCGTTCAGTTTCTAAGGCGCGCATGCATATCCCTAGGTATGGATATGTATAAATATATATATCTTCTATGTGCATGTTCCTTCATGGCGTAGAGAACACACACAATGGTTTAAGGATATATATATATATATATATATATATATATATATATGGAAGTGAATTTGTGTGAGCGAGAAACTCCTTGAGTTAGAAATCTTTGTCTTTGCTATCCTTTGAGGTATTTTTCCCATGCACTTTCCTTTTAATTTTTGAATCATTAGTTTCATGATTTTCACACAATTGATGACTGATAAATAGTGATATGTGATTCTTGTTCTAAATGTTTGGTATGGAAATGGTAGTTTTAATCCGTGTTTTGTGATAGCTAGATTTTTTTTTCTAAATTAGTGCACACCAAATGTTCGATAAAATGCATGATTAGATTTTGTGAGTAGATTACGATATGTAATGTGGGTATTGGCTTTTATAATAATTATTTGGCATGTGTAGTGATGATTTGGGGTTTCACGAATGTGTTTTAAAAAAGGATTTATGTTAAATGAAGAGTGTATTTATCTTTTGAAATCATTTCAATATGTGATGATGAATTATGGCCCAGTTGGAACTTTCGTAGAAAATGGTTTTGGTTTGAAAGTGATGTGGTCATATTTTGGAGGATTTATATAAAGGTATTTATATAGAAAAGGTGTGTTTGAGCCCTCTTATTGAAATATGGATTGAATATTTCTCATGGGTTTACCTATGTCTATCATCTCTTATTTTCTTGTAGCAATGAATGTGGTATTTTTTGTATATATTTATTTCCCTTTTTATATGAATATTGTGGTTTTTTATTTTGTAGTGTTTATTTGGAAGTGATTTCATGGTCTCTAAAACCTTTTAAAAAAAATTATGTAAAATTGTTTTATGATATTTCTTTCCATCATAAAATTAATGCATAAAATTACATTTTTTTTAAAAAATTAATAGCACACTAATATAATGAACTTTGTTTTGGAAATGAATAAAGGAAATGGGCTGTGTTTTTTTTGAGTAAAATGAGTATAAAATAATATTTTGATATATTTTAGTTAAAAATTCAAAATTTATATTTATTTTATTTTAAAGGAATTGTATTGGGAATATTTTTTCAAGATAGCCTACTGAATTTTAATACTCACACATATAGTTTTTTTTAGATTTGGGTGATGCTTCTTTCTCGAATTCGGTCGTCATAGTGTGACGTTTGTTTGAGTTTGGTGGTGACCCATAGGGTCACATAGAGGTATGTACAATTTTATTTTCTCACCGATTTTAGTTTTTGTTTTCATTTTATAGTTTTTTATTTATTGATTTTTCTTTTATTTATGGTCTAAATCTTTCCAACATGTTTAATTTTGATTTTTGACATTAGTTTCCTGCCCATGAGGATCAGGAATTCCCATTGGGTCGTGCCTCGGTCTGACTCGGGTGACCAGTTTAGGGATAACTTGGGCTGGTTTTTGACACCAACACTATTCAATTCATACTCCAGTTTATGGATGACATAAAAGGTGAAGTGAATAGTGATTGATAAATAAATAATATTAACACAATAGTGGAGAAAAAAGGGTGGCTACTCATTGTAATGAATTTATCAACTATTAAAAGTCTTATAATAGAATAAAAAAATAATATTGAATCCTATGAAACTCTAAACATCACTATTACCCCCACCCCATAACCCCCTCAAACAAACATGATGGTTAGTTCACCACCACCATAGAGATATAAAAACATGTTGGGAGAAAAAAAAGGGAAAATAAAAATAGAAAATATTGATAAGGGAAAATAATAAATATTAGAGACAAAAAATAGCAATACAATAAAAAAACCACCTTATCCACTAAAAATGGCTATTTCTTTTGTATGAAAATGGAAATAACTTTTCATATGATAGGGGAGTGGCCGGTTTCCCATAATCATGTTCTTTGAATGACCAAATATGGTAGTGGTATTAAATGGATGAGTTGGAAAATGTTGTCTTCTTCAAAGTTTTTATTCTATTTATCCTATGTATACCCAAAAAAATAGCTTCATTTACCATGTCTATATTAATTTTATGAAACAAAATACTCTGAAAATAATTCTATCTAGTAAACTATTTTTATTCCAATGTATTGGCTTCCCATGACATCATGTCCTTAAAACATTGATAAATTTTAGTAGAAATGCTTCAAAAATATCAAATATTTATCGTCCTCCATTTGAAAATTCAAAAAATTTAGATTTTTCATGTATGAGATGTGGGCCCATCTTCAAAATTCCCAAAAGTTGGGAACATATTCCATATCCCCAAATATGATATCCTTTTGGGCCTCTAGAGTTTGGATTCAACACAAACATATTTAAATGAAATATATCCCAATAAATATAAAAGCCTAAAAACATAATATTTCTATTTCATTTAGTTTATAATTTTTTTCATAAATAATAAATAAAATAAAAACACTTAAAAATTAAAAATTAATCTATTTTTAGAAATTATATCAAATTATTATTAAAACATAAATATTTGATAACTACTTATAAAATAAAACATTTTTAGGATAGAAAACATTGAATTATAGAATAAAATATGTGAAATTATGATCTACATCATTCCCTCACACATATAAATTGTACTCCTTATAAATAATCTAATATCCAAATCAAAATCCACAATAGAATAAAAAGTGGGAAAATATGAAGTATTTTTTCAAATTAAAATTTTATCATGTCTTATCTATGAAAATAATATCCATTTCATTTTCATCTCTTGAATTTAAATTCATCATCCTCAAATTAAATATTCTCATTTCTCACAACATGATTCATAAGGAGTGTTTCGAATCATGATGAATTTTTTGATGTGAATTGGTGGATTAGGCTTTGGGGGGAAAATCATTTAAAAATTTAATGGTTAAAAAGAGTAGGTTAAATACATATGTATAATAATTTGAATATTCAAGTGAAAAAATTTGAAAATAATATGTAAATTCTAATTAGAAATATGCACCACACACCCATTGATGTGGTACATGACTCAAATAGTAAATTCAATGGATGATTTTATCTAAATTCTCCCTTTATAATTTTTTTTATTTTGTCGAGTTTTTATTTATTTTGGAGGATAAGATAACAATAGAATACAATAAATGAGTGAAACATAATTCCCTTTAATCTTTAGAGGGAAATTTTTCATAAATTTATGAATATTGTAGAATATTATATCATCACCATTTTTTTATTTGTTCTATTTTTTCTATTTTTGAATTTTTATTTTTTTAAATTTCTTTAAAGAACAAGATTATATAAATAGAACAAATAACAATAATTACTCACAAAAAATTTTCCATCTATATATCTCTATACATTTCCAAAAATAATGAAACACACCTCACATAACCCAAAAAATAAATATATCTCAATAAACACACACAAAAGGCCCTTCCCACACACATAAACATTAAATATCCTTGATAAAATATTAAGAGTAAAGGTATTTGAGGAAAATAAATATTTTAATGTAGATTAAACCTATAAATAAATTAATTGATTTTATTGGTTAACTAATGGTATATGTAATGGTATGTACCAAGATTAAAATATTGATTGTTAAAAAATCCATCAGTCACATTAAAAACATTTTATGAACTCAATATTTTTTAAAAATAAAAATCATAAGTTTTGGTTTGTAAAAAATATATATTTCTCTCAAGAAATTTTGTGTAATATGATGAATATAAAAAAATGGTTCATAATACATTAGATCACAGGAAAAATATTTCTAGTTAGTGCTTCAGGGGAATGGATTTAAAAAATTGGTCGAACACATAAAAATTATTAACAAAATCTATAAAAGAGTTTCCCAATCAACAATAATTTAAAATCCATATATTTTAAAAACTAGAAATCACATTAAAATAAATTCAAGTGTGAAATAAATTAATGAATATTCATTGGAGATTAACATTCATAAAAAAATAAAAAACTAAAACATGCACAAAAAATCTGTTAAATTTGACACTCCACCAAACCAAAAATTAACTACCCTTTATTTAATCTTAATAAAATAAAAATATAATGTTAGTGAAAAAAGTAGCCGAAATATGAAAATTTAAAATATTTTAAAGTGTTTTCCTTGAGATAATATTGTATAATAAACCACTTTAAGACTACAAAAAAACAATAAAAATGGAACATGAGTAAAATAACGAAAACTTAAGAGAGGAAAAAGATAATATAATATGGTTTGTACCCCCATGTGGGTGCTCAGTTTTTATAAACCTTAGTTATGTAGTTACAGTGGTTTATTTACAATAATATGTTGGATGGGGTTTTTATAAGATGAACCTCCACCTATGAATTTTCACAGTGCCCATTAGAAAAAATTGAAAATGGAGACTCCTAAAAGAAAAAAAATCAACCCATGACTTAAAATTAATAGAGAAAAGAAGTGAAAAGGGAGAGGGTAAATTATGAATGGATGCTATCTACATTTTTCATTTGGAGTAGTGGTGTCCACTAGTGGTGTAGATATTATAACAGGATGTGGTTTATCTTCTTTTTTAGGCTCAAAAATTGATTCTATAATGATTCCTAGATTTATATTACCATAATTTTATTCATTAGTGTATATATCAACTATATCCTCAATTATTTTATCAAAATATATCATTTCATCATATTTTTATTCATCCTCCAGGTAAAACCATTTATTAGCTGAATTTTAATTATCAAATTATTGGGAATTAATTCTAAATTAAAAATCAATAAAATACAAATTGAATAAGTTTAAGAAAGTATTATCTCACTCGATTATCATGGATTTAATTTATTTTTATATTATCTGTGATACTGGGAGTAGGTTTGTTGTGGATGGAGGTAGGTAGTCAATATTGCACAAAATTTTATTGAAATTACACTATCTTTTGTTTTCATCTTATATATCCAAACATTGGTAGAGTTGTTCTTATTTTTCATTGTTAAATATATGGAATCAATTACTATTTTAGATTCAACAATGTGTGGCCAATATTGTTCAAAGCCTTGTTAACCTCCCACATGTACATCAGTTGGCATGTCAACTTTAAGAACCCTCTAAATCAATAGTTTTATATGGTTTAGTGGATCTTCTATGGGTTTATTCAAGTCCACCTCAAGTTCTTCAACTATAAATATAGGTGGAAAAATTTGTACCTTCTCTTATCCATCTTTTTTTTCACAATAGATATTTGATTTAATAATGAGAGGTGAAATAGAAGTCCATTTTATGTTCAATTCTCCCATCAATAAAAATCCCCCAAGCATTATAATCGACATTGAATCTTCCCTACTAGAGTCAAAATTATTCCAAGAATATGAATAATCTTTCAAGTAATCCATATTACATTTATGAAAAAAGAAATATATATAATTAATCTCTTTTTTATAATTTATTTTTCTATTTGTTTTTGAAAAAAATCATGTTAAATCTATTTAAACACCTTGAAATGGTGCCAAATATATCTATAGTAATTTTTTGGATCACTAGACAATATTTTTATTACAAAATCATAAAATATATAACACACCAGTGGTTGATCTGAAGGATTCCACTTACACAAACTATTTTTCTATTATCACTAATATTTTATACTAAAATGGGAATAAATAATATACTAGCATGTCAGGGGTTTTTAGATTCATATAATATATAAATATGATAAAAAACCCAAATAATAATAAAATATGTAAATAATTTATTGAATAAACATTTTTTTTGGTTTTCATAGAAATAAAATAATTGGGATAATAATACAATCTCAATATCCTATTCGATGTGGTGTGATACACCACACCCTCCTTGTTTGAATTATAACTACCCCACACTAAACCTATTCATGCTAGGAAATACCCTTTATAAATTTTCCTTGGATAAATTTTCATTGATCAAAACTATTCATGTCATATAAAATATATTCATAACTCAAAAAGTGAATGTAAAGATGATTGATAATTAAAGAAGAAGAGAACAATAATAGAGAAAATGGGGTGAATGCTCGCCATAATCCATTAAATAACAATGAAAATTATTTTATTAGAATAAATAAATAACATTAAATAATAATAAACACAAAAAATCACCACCACCCCACACACAAAAAAATGAGGATTAGTTCTCTATAACAATGGAGATAAAAAGTGTAGTGGGAGAAAAAAAAAGATACAATGAAAATTGAAAAGAATAAGAAGGAGAAATTAATATATATTATAAATAAGTAATAATATTATATAAAAAACTCCACATTATCCCCTTAAAATGTATACCTATTTTGAAAGGAAATGGAAGTATATTTTTATACGGAAGAGGGGTGACTGTTTTCTCTATAATATTATTCTGCAAAGTTTTAGGTATGGTAATGGTTATAATGGCAGAATTTGAATATGTGGTTTTATTTAAATTTTTTCAGATATGTATTCTATATATAACCACAATATTTATGTTTCATTTGTAATGTGTTGAGAATTTAATTATTGATTTAATTTAGAAAAAATTCTAACCTCAAGACTATTCATACTACAATGTACTTGTATTTTTATACCATTATGAACTTGAAATATTCTGAATATTCAGTTTACTATGTTTTTAAAATGATACAATGAATGTTATCTATCTTCATGTAAAATTTCAGGAAATTTCGATTTTTCAAGTGTGATATGTGGGCCCATATTCAAAATTCATTTAAACTAGGCATAGATTCCAAGGCACTAATTATTAGCTCCTTTTGAGACTCCAAAGTTTAGATTCAATACCTGGACCAATTAAATTAAATATATACCAATAGATATGTAATCCTATATAAAAGTCATTTTTCAATTGGGTTTATTGTAGAAAAAATTATATCTGAAATACAATAGTAAATAAAAACACTTTAAATTCTCAAATTAAGCTATTTTAAATATTAATAAAAAATTATTCATAAAACCTAAAAATATGATAATTTTCTATAAAATAATACTTTGGTTGGATTAAAATAATTCAATTACAGAATAAAATAGGTTATATTATGATATTTAATAAGGTTCAAGCATTTCCATGAAACAAAATCATTATGCCATCATTTACTAATGGAAAATAAATAACACACAAATAGAATCATAGAATCATAGAGGTAAGTCTCTTTACTAATGAATGGTAACAAAATATCATCACCTAAACCCATGTAGTGACGTGATGACACAATAAGAAGTTTTTTTTCAATTATTTTGATACCCACACCACTCTAGTGACTTAATGTTTTTTTACAAAAAATTAGATCTTCTTTTTTATACTCATAATTTCATGGCTTAACACATCCTATCTCCAAAACTACCATTCTAAATGATAGATGGTAAAAAACTAATGAAATTTGTAACATCTCAATTGGAACACATTTTCTTGGTCATGACAGTAATGCTAATAAATTTTGGTGTTTTCCCTAGACATCAATGGCTAAAAATAAATTCCAAGGGTATGTAATATCATTAAGAGATGATTTACCAAATTATACAACACAAATTATAACTGAAATATCCAATACAATATATATAAAATATTATACATGAATAAAATATATATAAATACAATAAATATCCTCAAGAAATAGAAATCAGATTCACATTGTAAAATAATGTATCTAATGAGACAACAAGACCAAAATACCCCTATTAAAAGGCAGGGTTCCCACACAACACACTCTCAAACACTACTAAAAAATAATATCCAAGATCCATTCTCCATTACCCAAGACTACAACATCAATATATTCTAATGGAATGTTAATAAGACTTACCATACCTTAATCATGTCGAGAAAGGATTTATATTTACTAGGATTCATATGCATGGGGTGATTATGCAAACCCAGTGAGAAATCCACCAAAGACTTCCCACACGTGCCACTTGAATAAGCTGAAGTTAGATTACATTTTATATAAAATTGGAGAGAAGCATAATATAATAAATATAAAGTAAAAAATATATAAAACACAAAAAAATACACATTTCATTTTAAATTTATTATCTCTACGAAATAACGCATGCCCTAAATCACACACACATTTTATGAACTCACACACCAATGCAGTGCATCCACCACCCAAGAGGAACTCCCTAAATAGACTAACTCATGAGAATACCAATTTATTATAAACATGTTTTCACATCCCTAAATTCATCAATGATATCCAATTTCTAACCAATAAGCACATATATAATATATCATGAACACACACTATAAACCATGTCGATCCAACATCCCCCAAATTTTGTAACCAAGAGTAAAGTTCAAACCAAAAATGTCTCACACATATGATATAGTGATGTAAAAACACATGTAATTTTAGAATAAATAATTTTAATGAATTATTAATTTTCATTATTTATATTTTACATTTTTATAATAATATTTGGTAATTTTTCAGTTAAAGGAAAAAAGATTAATTTTTAACCAAATTGGATTATCATGCATTATATTGTTTTATATAAAATCATCATTTCCAAATTCTATATTTTATATCTGAAAAATTTAAAATATTTTATAAATTTATCATTTATAAATTATCATACGGTGATTTTTTGGAAATATTCATAAATGTTTTTCAATTAATAGTGAAAAATACAGATTTTCATTAAAAAATAGTATTTTCGCATCAAGAATTTAAAAGTAACATTTATATTTAAAGTGTTTTAAATTAAAAATCTATTAAATTTATTTATTTATAATACAATTATATTATTTTCAATGGATTTTATACTTTAATTTGGTATAAAAAATATTTTTATACTTAAAAATACAATTTTTTCTAAAAAACTATTTTTTATTGATTTTTTCATTGTTAATTTTATATTAAATTCATCCAAATATATGAATTGAATTAAATAAAATTGATTCCATAATTTAAATAATCATTATTAATATTAGGTAACAATTTCAACGTCATTATTGGTCATAATGAATAGAAAAAATAGTAAAATATGTTAAAAAAGAGAATGAAAAAAGTGGTTTACCAAGGGTAAAACTAATGAGATAAGGGTTACAATTATATAAAAATTTTAATAATTTCTATTGTATGTAAATATTTAGATCCTATATCATATAATATTCTTTAAAATTCTGTTTTTTAACCATTTTTCTTCATTAATATATTTATAAATTTTATTCTTCTAAAAAATTCCAAGTGTGTCCTCTCCCCCGTTTATAGAAGGACACTCCCCTCCCCTACTCTTGGCACATAAAGAGACTATTGGATCAAAAAATACCAACCCAAATAACTTAATTACATCCATCCCCACCACATTGATTCGCTATTTTGATAATAAACCCACCCTTGGAAATATTTAGGTATAAACCTCAAGAGGTTTCAGAAGAATATGTACAGTTCCTAACCATGGGTTTTTTCTTCTCCCACATCTATAAAATATTATTCAACCATGATGAAATTATAACAATGGTATATTTAATATAATTATATATTAATATATTAATTTCATAACCTATATCTATCTTTTCTTCCCTCAAATGTGAAAGAAAACTTTTCTTCATGTGTACAGTGTACTACCGCCTTACGAACCGATATAATTAGTTTTTCATAACCACATATCACATATGGTTATAGTTATATTTTTAATATGTATATTATTACTTATATATTTATAATTATTTAAAATTAATATATCACTTGTTTTCTTACCTTTCCATTCACTAAAAAATGATTACATAATTGGTGTGTATGTGTGGACTATCACCTCCTAGAAGCGATGTGATTCATTTTTCACCATTTTATCACATGTTTGGTATATATAAGTTTATTTAAAGAAATAATATGGAATTTTTTATATATTTATCATTCTGAAAAGATAAAAAAGTGCATACCGTATTTCGTTCATGATCTTTGAAAATGGAAATGTTACTCATGCTTTTGTACGTCCAACTGTCTCTATGATTGTAATGTAGTTAATTATTAAAAACCATTTTTTAGGATGGGTTTTAAAATTATAATTGATGTATAAAAAATATAATTATTTCATGATTATTATTATTATAGATATTATGGATGAATGGTCACCTTTTTCATAGTCATCCCACTAAAGTCATTTTGGACATTCGAACTAAATATCATCCAAATGTTTGACTTAAACATAATTGATTAAGTAATTAAATATAAAAAGGTAATAAATAAATTAGAAAGAATAATTAACTTTAAAAGTGACTTAATATTTTAAACAATTAAAATAAGATTATTATTCTTGAAGATAGAGAATGTACATGACGAGTCAGACCTTAGTTAAGGTATTTCATATCAATTTTTACTATATTGTGGCATATTTGGTATTATGCACCTATTTACCCTTATTTGGTGTATATACTACCCCTTTATGGTATTTAACATGAATATATATTCATTATTTATGATTTATGATTCAATTCCAGTTAATCTTTTAAGAATAATATTTAAAAAAATATTATATTATTTCTCTTTTTGACTGGGTATTTTTTTCCTTGTCCATATTTTTCATAATTACTTAAAAAATGTACTTTTTATTACTCAAATGATTTATCAAGGAAATTTTAAGATATAATTGAATTTTATAATGGTTTTAAATGAATCGTTAAAATATTTTCCTTGAAATGGTCCTTTTTAGCCTTTTTTTTAAAATGAATGTTTTCTTTTTAACATATATAAAATTAATGGAATTTCTACATTTAATAACTATTATACGAACATTATATTCATCTATAAGACTTTAATAATTTTTATAAGTAAACTATTTAAGAAAAATTATTTTAAATGTTTAATTTCTATTCTTTAAAATTACTTATTTTCTTACAAAATGTAGTTTTCTGATTGTCATATCTCATCTCTTGATTAATTTTTTAGTCATTAAATGTATCATCAAAAGTTCTTTTTCTTATGATAACTGGAAATTATATTTACCTTAAAAGAACATATTATTTGTATCATGGATATAAATATTTACTAAACCGTATACCATTTTTACATATGTTATATTATTTATAAATTTTTTTGATTAACTAGTTAAATATTAATATTCTGTATTTTTACACAATATGAAAATTTATTGAGATGGTATATTGTTTATTGAATTGATCATTAAATATATGAGGAATTTATTATAGATTCAATTATGAGTGGGGATCTATTATAGATAAACACTCAATTAATCTATAGATCTCATGAGACAAATATGTTGGCCAAATTAAATGGGTTTTTGGTATATACCTATGCATCAATTAAACTATCTTGGAACAAGGTATTAATGATATAGATATCATGATTTATGTGATCAGTATATAAAATATTGATCATTTACTTTATTTATAAATTGGTTATTATTATCCAAGATATTATTTTATTTGATATTATCCATAGATACATTTTATACTCAAATTATTGATTAAATGGGATATGTTTTTAGTTATTTTCTTTTGCATATTTTTTAGGACTTATGAATTAATATTAAATTTCATTATATATAACTATAACTGGGAATATGAGATCCCCCTTTTAATTCTTTTATTTCTTTAATACATAAATAATGATATTATTACTGATATCATGGAAGCTAGAGCGTGTCTTATGAAATGTATTTTATATTTCTAATGTAATATAATAATCATGTCTGTATCTAGTTCTTCAAGAATAATAAATTTATCAGTCCTTTAGGATGAAATCCCTTATATCATATACCTATTTAATAAAGTAGCCACTGACTCTAGGCTATTGGATTTTGGGTTATTAAGGTTTTTATGAGAGACGTTGGGAATTAGATTTATAAAAAACATAAATTAGGGAAAACAACCATATAGTATATATTACATATGTATAAGTGTAGGATAATACCATAAAAATTTTCATAATAAATATATAATGTGTTTTTTATAAATACGTCCATGTATGCATAATATAAGTGGATGTGGTTTTGGAACCGATGCATCTAGGCTTAATAAACAAAAAGGAGTTGATCTAGTATATCTCGGTCATCGTTATGGTGCACAGTGAATGGGTAATTACTGTGAACTTGTATTGAAACTCCTATAGTATATACTTAAGACAATTCAAATTTTCATTACAAATCAATATAAAATATATGAAAATATTTTCTATTATTTAGAGATATTCCCAAATAAACCATGATTATAATTATAAGATTACAAATGCATAAACATTCAATTTATATTATATGTTACATCATATTTAGAATTATATATTATGATTCATAATGATATGAGTGAATCCAATATATTCCAATGTTTAAAAATAGTTCTTTGTATAAATAATGGTATTAAAAATCATGGATAGTATAGAAATATCCATGAAAAGCAAACCAATACAACTAGTATTGGAGCTGAGTAGATCGTGGTCATCTAAGGTGATCAGAACTAGGTTATGAATAACAACCTTTCACATATGGAGTGACATGATGTTCCACGGAATAATACACCTATATTGTATCCTTTCATGTGATATAATAATCCATCCTTTAGTGGAACTACTAATCCAGTGGTAGATGAGAAATTTATTTAGTCCCTTAAAAAGTAATTTTTTCCTCTGCATGTAATGAAAATGTAAAGGTTATAATGGTAGTATATTTTATTAAGTGAGATTCTGATCATTGGTGGTGGTTGATCCAGAATACTAGGGAGGAATAAGAAACAGAAGATATAGACTTGAGATATTATAAAGTATTATTCATCTCTAAATATTTCCCTCTTGAGAAAAAAATAAAAAAGAATAGAAAGTTCCTGAACTCAAAAAAATGGAAGAAAAATGTGTAGTGGAGTGGGAGGACAAATTTACAAGACTGGCCAATTATTCTATGGATTGTATACATAATTTTTAAAGGAAGACTATCCATTTATTTTAAAGCATTAATCCAGGTCTCTAAATGGAACTAGTCTCTCAAACATTTTTAACATATGATAAATTATAACTACGTGCCATAAAAACAAAAAAATAATTATCAATATCCTATATATTCAATGTAAATAATGAAAATAAGAGTTTCATTAAACACTAAGAAAAGTGAACGTTTTAAAAAATTATAATAAAATTAATTAATTTCAATCATGTAAAAATTTTGGCAAGAAATATCCTTGAAAATGCTTGAAGTGCATGAGTGTTTCTTACAAGTGAAAATATAAGGGTCATCTATATAATGAATGTAAGGGGAAAGGAGACAACTAATATACAATTGTTTAACTATATATAAATATGGAATTATTCAAACCTATATCCAAATAATCAAGGGAATATACTATAGAATATTCGATGTGCAGAAGGATAAGAATATGTTATCACTTCTGCTATGGTTGAAGTTCCCAAAGGTGTGGTTGTAGGTACTTTAATCATAGCCTCAAATTTAAATAATTCTTTATTTGATCCTAGATCATAAAACTCATTTATATCTTATTTTTTTCCAAAAAAGTTAGGTATTTCCCTAAAACCTCAATAAGGGAATTTTCAATTAAAACTCATAGTGTAAATCTCACTAAAACATCAATGTGTCAGTTAATTCCCCTTATAAAACATAAGCATGTCTTATTTGATAAAAATATTATCATAACTACGGTTTGTTTTTTATATAATCCTTTATTTGGACTATCTTTTAAAATATGTTGAAAATGATTTATTGTAATGATAACGGAATTATTATTTGTGGTGAAGATGTGGAATTCCTTTTCTTTAGAGGGGAGACTTCATCATTTGAGTCATGTCTAATTTCACCCCCAAAATCTATTTTGAATGTGATTATTGGGGAAGAACAGTAAACACAACCTACTAATGGAAAATATAATATTTAAATTTAGAACATGCATTTTGTATAGGAATAAATTGATATTTTTCTTAAGGAATTACCTAAATATACACAAAATCATGAATTTAAATTTTCTGTTGATATAATCCCTAATATAAGACCAATATCAAAGAATCCATGTACAATGGACATTACAGAATTAGTGTAGTTAAAGAATCAACATGAGGATTTTTTTGGTAATGTATTCATATGCCCTACTGTGTCACCATGGGAAGACTCCATTAATTCTATTAATAAAAAAATATTGATCTATGAGGCATTGAATTGATTATAGGGAAATAATTTTTATTATAATACAGAAAAAGTATCATGGTACTCATATTTATAACATATTCGATCAATATCATAGAGCGTAATATTTTTCAATGGTTGAACTTTGTTCTGGGGATCATAAATTTTGTGTAAAGAAGGAATATATTCCAAAAACATCATTTCATATGAGAGATAAAAATTATGAGTCTATAATATTTCTTTATGGATTGACTAATTCACACTCTATTTTTATGGTTCTAATAAATAGAGTTTTCAAGGAATATCATGATAATTTTTATGGTATTTATTAATGATATCTTGGTATATTCTAAAATCTATTAGAACCATTAGAACAAATTTTGGAACATTATAGAGACTGTAATAGGAAAAAAGTTATATGGAAAAATTATCGAGTGTGAATTCTGGATTTAGAATGTCTTTATTCTTGGCCATGTTATCTCTTCGGATAGAATCTCAATTGTTCCTGTGAAGAAAAATAAAGTCAAATAAGGGCCTACACTGATGAACATAATCAAGAAACATAATTTCATTGGTTTATTAGGTTAAAATTAGTGATTTCTACACAAATTTTCTTAATTGGATACACCATTAACCAATCATATATGTAAAGGTGATCAGTTACTATGGATAAAGGAATGTGTAGAATGTTTTGAATAATTGATGAGGATATTAGCCAATGATTCTATTTTCACTATACTATTAGGAAATGCTGAATTTTTTTATAAATACTAATGCATCAAATAAGATTCTTGGTTTTTTCCTTATACAAAATTATAATGTTTTTTCCTTTTATTTAGGTAGTTAAATAATCATGAACAAACCTATCAAATCCATGATCTTGAGTGGGTATCCATAATCATTACTTTGAAGATATGGATACATTATATCTATTCTGAAAATGTGAGATATACATAGATAATAATATATTAAAATACATTTTTTATAGAAATTTCTAAACATGAAGAAAATCTGATGACTTGAGCTACTCACAGATTATGATTTCTCAATACACTACAATTTTGGGAAGTAAAACAAGGTAAAAGATGAATTTGAGTGGGAAATATCGTGGATTTATGAAAAAAAAATGATTTAAATAGATCCTATGTTCATGGGTTTATTGAAGATGTATATGGGGATTATTAAGGTAGGGGAAAACTCACCCTTTTTTTAGATTGTTTCCAAAAATTATTTATTGTAAAAGATAAAAATCCACTTGATTATTATAATTTTAAAAATAATATTTATGTTGTTAATGATGGAAAATTGGAGGACTTTATATATGAAGTTGGAGTTCTACAATTTAGAATGATTCTAGGTATTTCATCTATAACTAGGATGAAAAAGGGAGTTATTGGATGATGATCATAACTAAAATTTCTCTATACACACTAGTAGTATTAATATGTATAGTAATTTTAGGGAACATTTTTAGTGGGATAATATGATGTGAGAAACTTTTTATTATGTATCAAGATGCTAGGCTTTATAATAGGTGTTAATGAGAGACAACACCCTAGGGGAGTCATGTAACCCCTAATTATTCCTATATCGATATATGATGTCATTACTATGGACTTTGTCACTGGATTACCAAATATACCTAGATAGAATAATCTAAAATGGGTTATTGTTGATTTCCTAACAAAATAACCATATTTCATTACCATATCTGGATATTTAACTCGTTATCTTCATTAATGGATCTATATTAATAAAGATGAAATAATTTACGGTGAACCTTTTTCAACTATGAATGGAAGAGATCCATAACTTACATTGGAATTTTGGTAAATTCCTTAGAAGGCTCTTGATAAAGAACTTCATTTGAAAACTACCTATCATCCTTAAACTAATTTTAATTACAAAAGGAATATTCAATAATTTGAAGATATGTTGATGTCATGGTCACTTAACTTAAAGTTATTTGAGATCAGTATTTACCTTTCACAACTGGAAAATGGGCCTATAGCCACGATTTTCCCAAAAACCATCAGTATAGACCCACCTATACCCATGGTTTTTATGAACCATGGGAATATATGATGTTTTCTAACATATACTCATGATTCATTCTAAACTATGTGTACAGCGGACCAGCGTAAGCGTAGGAAGACAAATACATATGTGGTAATGCCACGGGAAAACCTATACCCACAGTTCACATTGAACCGTGGGTATAGCCTTCAGTATATATGTTATATCCATTGTTCATGAAAACTGTGGGTATAGCCTTAGGTATTTAAGCCTATACCCACAGTTATTTCCATGGTTTTTTACCTAGACCTAGTGTTTATAAAAATATATATATGATAATATATATATACAAAAAAGTCAAATGGTGTAGTGGTAAGGTGACTCAATTGTAGAGCGACATTGCAGGTTTAAATACCGCATGTTAATATTTATTTATTCCCATAGTTTATATATATATATAAGATAATTTATATATATATTCATATAATTTAAAATGGTGTAGTGGTAAGGTCCATCAAAATGGGTGTAGTGGTGTGGGTTTGAAACCTGTTGCGTGACATATTATTTATACCCACAATATATATATATATATATATAAGATAGTGTATATATATAATATAATTTATATATAAATGATAATTTATATATACAAGATAATTTGTATATATATACATATATGAACAATTGGTGTAGTGTTAAGGTGCTTCAACTGGGGAGCACTGGTACGAGTTCGATTTGTGTGAGTTTCATTTTATTTAAAATCTATACTCATAGTTTCATAACCGTGGGTATAACATACATAAACTATGGGTATAGTTGATTTTTATACCCACACATTGAAGAACCACATTTTGTTGAAATATGAGTATAGTCTATACCCATGTTTTTTAAACAATGGGTATTGGTTTTTAAAACCATCGTTGTAGCTAAAGGTTATACCAACGCCTCAGTTTCCAACAGTTCCTATATACTATGGGTATAGCCTATACCCAGAGTTTAAAACCGTGGCCATAGGCTATATTTACAGTAGTTTTTAGCTTATTTTTTCTAAAACAATATTTTCCATTCAAATATTCAAATTTCATCATATAAAGTATAATATAGAAAGAGATTTCGGGGTCTAACTGGTTAGAATGTAGTTAGTTAAAGGAGGCTTATAGACCTACAACTATCAAAATAGAAATTAATAAATTAAAAGGATATTCAAAATAATATTATATTTTCTCAAAAAATAAAAATTATTTATGCTGGCAATTGAAGGAAATATTTTGAATTTCAAGTGGGAGATAATGTTTACTTGAAATAATATCCATGGAAGGGTATTGTAAGGTATGATAAGATGGGAAAAATAATCCCCAGGTAAATATGACCTTTTGAAATTCTAAAAATAATTAGATCTATGGATTACTGATTGAAAATTCCACTAATACACTCTAAAGTACATCATATGTTCCATATCTCTTTGTTAAGGAAATATATGATAGACCTAACTCATGTACTCACCTTTGATAAAATAGAGCTAGAACCGAATATATCTTACTGACAATAGACTATATAGATTATTGACACTATAGAACACATGTTGAGTAATTTTATGACTCAAATGGGAATGAAAATATATAGAAATTAGAAAATGGAGGAACATGGGAACCTATGTATGTTATAAAGAAGAACATCCCTCATTTGATTATAAATTAATATCCATGAAAATTTTGAGGATGAAATTTTTATAGGAGGGAAGAATGTAAAAAATCTGGTAAGGTTATAATAAATTATTTTATTGACTTATTAATATTAATTAATTATATTTTACATATTTATAATATTGTTAGGTAATTTTTCAGTCGAATGGATGAAGATTTATTTTTAACTTAATTAGACTTCCATGAATTATATAGTTTTATTTAAAATATTTATTTCCAAAATATATAATTTTAATATAAAAAAATTAAATTTATTTTTTAATTTATAATGTCAAAATTATTATAGGATAATGTTTTTGGGATATTTCTAAAAAGTTGGATTTTATAATTAATAGTGAAAATGTTATTTTTTATTGAAAATTGTCTTTTTAATTGACAAATTTAATTATTTTTAAATGGATTCAAATAAAAAATTATTAAATTATTTTATTTATAATAAAATTAATATTTTTTTAATTAATTTAATACTTGTATTTGGTATAAAAAACATATTTATACATAAAAATATATTTTTATGAAAAACAGTTCTTCATTGTGTTTTTCAAGTTTAATTTCAAATTGAATTCCTTCACTTATATGAATAGAATTTTTTAAAATGGATTAAATATTTTAAATAAGAATAATTCATATTATATAATAATTTCAACTTAGTTTTTTATAAATAATATTAAAAATAGTACAAAACTGTTAGCATAGTTCATGTTAATACCAGTTTACTTGGGGTTAAACTAATGATATAATGGTTAAAATGACCTTCAAACTTGAATAATTTATATTATATATCTATATTTAATTGCTATATCATATAATTTTCTAAAATAGTCTATTTTGAATCCATTTTTATTGAGTATAAAATTAAAATATTGTATTCTTTTGAAAAATCATAATTGTGTCCCCCCCACTTTTAAAAGGACACCCACACCGTACCTCCTCTCCTATCCACACATCAAGATCCTTCTGGTTCATAAAATAACTTCCCAAATAACTTACTTAAATCACTCCCAACTACATAGAGTCCTCTGTTTGATCATAAAACCATCCTAGAAAGGATATAGGTATAAACCTAAATAGGTTGTCCAAAGAAGATTTATAGTTCTTAACCATGCGTTTTCACATTATTTCTTACACCACCTCCTAAAAATATTATTAAAACATGATGAAATAATAACACCAATATCCTTTATATACATATATTATATTATATAAATTTAATAAACAATATCAATCTCATATTCAATCAAATGGTAAATGAAATCATCGTTTGTGTGTATGGACGACTACCACCTCACGAACCAATGTAATTAATTTTCCATCACCAGCTCTCATAGATGGTTATAATGATGGATTTAATGTATATATAAAACATATTCAGGATATATTTACAATTTTTAAAAATGAATATATCATATATATTTTTTACTTTTCCATTCATTGAAAAATATGATGTTGTTTGTGTGTACGGGTGGATTGCCACATCCACAAAGAGATGTGATTTGTTTTTAAACATCGCACCAAATTAATAGTATATTTAATTTTATCTAAATAAATAATATGGTATCTATTATATAATTATATTTCTGGAAATATGATAAAAATACATACCTTATTTCCATCGTGATCATTGAAAAATGGAAACATTACTCGTGTTTATGTACGGCCTACCGTCTCCATGATTGCATCATTGTTAATTTTTAATAACTATCCATCATGGTTTATTTTAAAAGTATAATTTATTTATAAAAATAATAAATTTTTAATTATTATTATTCTATATATGATGTAATAATGGAAGCTTTTTCCATAGTCAACATAACGAATTTATTTTAGATAATTGACCAGAATATCGCCAAAATGTCTGACATGAACTTATTTGATTAAGTAAACAAATATCACATGGTAAAAAATAAAATAAAATAACAATAATATTTAAAAATATTATTATGAAATTGAATAATTAACATAATTTTATTATTTTGGACCATAGAGAATGTACTTGACTACTCATACTTAAGGTAAAGAATTTGATCTTAATTTTCACTCTATCTAGACATATTTGGTATTATACACATTATTAATTTTATGTGGGGTATATAATTCCACTTTAAGATATTTAAAATGAATTTATGTTTATTAATGATGATTAATGATTCATTTCAAGATACACTTTCAAGAGGAATGTTTAAAATAAAATTTGATCATATTTCTCTTTTTAATTGTTTATCTTTTTTCTATGTCCATATTTTTCCAAATTATTTAAAAAAGAATCATTTTTATTACTCAAATGGTTTATTGAGGAAATATTATGTTATATTTTTAATTTTAAATAGTTTTAAATTAATATTCATAATCTATTACCTGAAATGATCATTTTCTAATTTTTTTGAAAGAGTCAAAAGGAGTGTTTCCTTTTTAACGTATATGAAGTTAACATACATTCCCACTACCACAACAATTTTAAATAATTTAACTTATTCTATAATATTTAAAAGATTTTATAAAGGAAAATCTTTTTGAATTTTTTTAAATGTTTCATTTCCATTATTTACGTGAATTTATTTTAATATAAAGTACACTTTTCTGATGGTCATCTCACATATCTTGATTAATTTTTTGGTCATTAAATTTATATTGAAACATTCAATTTATTATGACCATTAGACTTTAAATTTATATTAAATATATAAATTAATTATATCATGGATATGAATATTTCCTAATCTATATACCATTATTAAATATGGTATTTTATTTTTAAAGTTTTTAGATTGATTGTGGAAATATTTATATTCCAAATTCATTAATCAATTCAGAAATTTATTGATACGAAATATTTTTTATGAATTTAATTGATCATTAAATATATGAGGAATTTATTTTACATGTAGTGATGGGTGGTGCCTGGTTATAGATATCCCCTTGGTGCATTGATAGGTCTCATGAGACAAATCAGTTAGACAAAATAAATGGTTGTTTGGATGTATACCTACCAATCGATTATACTATCTTTGAGAAAGGTATTGATAGTAAAAATATCATGATGTCTGAGATCATGAAATCCAATAATTATCATTTACATAATTGATAATTCAATTATCATTATCCATGATATTATTTCATTTGATATAATCTGTGGATAAATTTCATGCAAAAATTATTGATTAAATGGAATGTTTTTTCAATTATTTACCTTGACATATTGATTATGTCTTATTGATTCATGATAAAATCTTCTATACGTAACTATTTTTTTCATCTAAAATCTACCTTTATTTGTTTTCTATTCCAAGGATATAAATAATGATATTTTGATTAATATCAAGGATAAAATAGTTTCTCTTAGGCTATGTCATTTATATTTCCAATATAATATGGGAATCATGCTTGTATATGGTTCTTAAAGATTAATAAATCAATATTTACTTTGATATGAGATCGCTTGTATCTTATGGAAATGTAATAATGTTGACACAATCTCTATCCTATTATATTTGAGGTTTTTGCAACAAATACACACTAAAAATAACCATTTCTAAAGCATTGTTCCAAAACTATTTCATCCAACAATGAGTTACACACATGTACCCAAACTAATTTAAAATAAAATATGTTTACAAAAATTTATAAAACCATCATTCTAAAACCATGTTACTAAAGAGACATTTTATAAAAAAATTTGGGCATCTCTGATATCATTTTATTTCAAAACCGCACACAAAATAAAGATAATATTCCAAATATGTTTCAAAAAATATTTTCTACCATGAAACCCAATCATTTAATTTTTAAACTATAGTTTTTAATTTATTTAAAAATCATATTGAAAGATAAACCACATACATCAATAATATTTGTCTAGAATAAAACAATATGATGATCTGCATATAGAAGTGGCACCCCACAATCACCTCCATGAACATATAATTCACGATTTCTAGAGAGGTGAAAAGGATAAGGTTTTTTGAGGAAGTAATTGGGTCTAGAACTAAATTTATAAATCCCGAAAGTATTTCACATATTTTACCATTCAAATAGCATATCCCCCCCACCCACACTCAGCTACCATTTCACCTATATAAAATGGGTTTGACCACCACCATAGCTTGGACCATGACCATGTTAATCCTCCCAAATCATTTCACCTCCACCACACCAAAGACCATAGTATAAGAGAACAGACCTTGTCATTTTATTTCACGAATATTCTAAATGACGTCCACTAACCTCAAAACACCACCATGACCACCTTCTTTCCATTTTGACTATCCCCATTTTACCTGGGTGAACAGTCTTATACACCCTTCCCACCTTGACAGCATAGGTCACCTATGTTGTTCGTTTGCAACTCGATAGACTATATTAAATACCCCTAACATAATACCATAATTACCACTTATATGGAATGTTGTCCTCCCAATTTTCTATAGGAAGACTCCCTCAAGAACCACACCCAACAAAATGTTTAACTATATGTCATGGAGACACCCCTGACATATGGATGACTCACCACACCTATAGCGCCAACATGTGTAGGGACATAACATACACCTAGTTAATACCACACCATGGTGTTTCCCATTGATCCAAAACACTACCCTTTACAACCAAGAACCCCTCCAAAACTTCTTGAAATCGATAGAAACCACCACATGATATAAAAAAACAAAAAAAAACAAATACCAAATACCAAGGGTGTAACACCTTAGGTAGTTTCATTTTAATAGTATTCCTCTTCATAGGAACAGTCACTTTCCACCTTAATGAGAAATTAATATAATTTTGTTTATACATCACACAAAATAATAATCCATGAAGAAAATACATAAAATGTTCATTTCTTCTTTTTTTTATCATTAACTATTGTGCATTGAACTAAATATTTGTTACAGAACAAACATTTTGATATGTACTATATAATTTGATGTGTAATATTTTCAGTGTTATTTAATAGATCAATGACCTTTTGGGTTTAATGTAAATCAATATTCTTATCAGAGTAAAAACATTCACTTTCACTTCAAATTTTATATTATTTTTTTAGCATCATACCCAATTCATTCTACTCTTTCAAAGTTTGATTTCTGTTTTTATAGGAACTGTTAATGCTTTATTGGTGATTCTATAAACTTATTTTTCCCTATATCCTTCTACATACTCACAAAATTCAATAGCTTAATCAATTTAAAATTTGGTGTCATAGCTCTTTTTTATCACTGATATTTCTCCAAATATTAATATTGGTGTTATTTACTAATAAAAAACATCAGGGTACTTTAGGATTGTATGCATTCACTGTTTTGGATATTAATAAAATTATTATCATGTCATGATTGTTCTTCCACATTACATAGTATGTGATAGTGTCCTAAGAGTAACTATTTCATTGAAAGGTCATAACATTTCCTCGATATGATGAGAACCTATAAGTTCTGTGATAATATTTTTTAAATCACTTATATATGGTCAGATGATATCATTTTATGGGATGAAAATGATATAGACTTTCAAGGGTGTAGACTCATAAGACTTTTAATCACATTATCATGGTTTGTGCCCTTGGTAATTTCCAATGTAGTAGATTATAATAACACAACCCACCAGTAGGAAAACCACTTTTATATTTGTCATTGGATGTTACTATATGCATACATGTCTATTGATCCATATAATTTATGATTGTTATTAATGGGTATCATTAGTCTCATTCTTTGATGCATTGATGAAAACCATGATAACACATGTTTGTTGATAAATAGGTTATGGTGGATGTGTCATGAGTGATATTGCATTAATGAATAATGTGAAAAAATATTTGTACCTTCAATTATTTTGAAAAAGTTAATATCATAATTCATTTGATATGAATGGAACATCCTAAATAAATTCTTGGTCATTATTTTCTATGGGAAAATTAAAATAATGTGTTTTAGGGTACATAGGTTGATGACACCAACATGATTCCTACTTGATTTTGAGATATCATGATAAAGGGATTACACTACATAGTAAGAATTTGTATGAGTTTATATTTCACTGTGACATTAAATTTATTCTATATGGGTTTCGTGGAATGTTTTTAGATTTTTAACCTTGGACTTTAGGTGGTTCCACCTTACTCCACAAAGAAAGAGACCTCAATGGTCACACATTAAGTGTCTCTACAACCATAGTTAAAATCATTTTGAATTTAACAAGTTTGAATAAATATTATTACCAATTTATGGTTTAATAATTATTTCGTATTTTTTATCACAAATATTTAATCATTAGTTATTATGAAGAATAAATATGTGAATAAAATAATAATAAATATCTTTTCACAAGATTTAATGAACAAAATGTTTATTATAATTAATGTAAAATAATGAGGTGATTTTTATTTGTTAAACATATACTCATTATTTAAGACCAAATAAATATATAGAAGGTTTATGGACCAAGACTAATATTCTGTGTAGAAATGATATATTTAATAAATTTTAAATAAATTTTAATTTTTTTATTTAACAAATTATATTTATTTATTAATAGATGTTGTGTAAATAAAAATAAAAATAATAATATTTATATTATTATTATACATGATTTTCTCTAGGGATTAAGGAATTTTATAGGGGACTATGTGAAATTAATATCCCCTCCTAACATTATAATACCCAATTATATCATATTCTAGTTTAACTTATTGTGGTGCATAACAAACTAAGGGATAATTATCTCACCACCTAGAGAAAATCTTCTCAATAATACACTCAATAATTAGAGAACTGGTCATACTTAATTATCTTAATCCTTTTAGATAATTTAAAGAATATTTTGTTCATGAATATATTTATGCTATAATTAGTAGTTAATAATAAAAGTTGTCATAATCAACTAATTTAATATCTAATGATTCTACAATGATGTTATGATATTTTGGAGAATGTATAGATCACCACTAGAGGGGTTATACCCTTAGATCCTATTCCAGTTTAACTATTTATTGTGCATAACAAACCAATAGATAATTCTCTCAACTCATAGAGAGAATCCTCTCAATAACACACTAAATAATAAGAGATCGAATCATAATTATTTATCATAACCCTTTTAGATAATTTAAAGAATATTTTGTTCATGAATAGATTCATGCTATAATTAGAAGTGAACAGTTCAAGCAGTCAGAATCATCTAATTTAATATTTGATGATTCTACCATAATGTTCTAATATTTTGAAGCACGTATAGGTCACCACTAGAGGGGTTCTACCCTTGGATCCTATGATGGAAAATGGTACATTGATATTATTCTAATGATTCTCAAGATTTTAAGATTTTGTTTTTTCAATATTGTCCTTCAACTCATATGTATATTCGTACTATTATAGAATATGCAATATAGAGTCATGTATCACTAATATTACCTTTTTAATTCATGTTTTCTATACATCGATTTATTAAGGTGTAACCTACAACTCTAATTTTATATCCTAAAATCCCCCAAATTAAGTAATGTATTAATCAATAAATTCATTTATGTTAGATTCATCAATTCCATGCACTTTTAGCTATTCATAAAAGAACATATAATCATTAATATCTTCAAACTAAATTTATTTTGAGTCATCAATTCCATGTGATATAAAATTATTCGAGTTAAATAACTTCTTCATCATATTTATTTTTACCTACACATATTTTGAGGGTATTCTATAGGTTCACTAGTATCTTCCTCCCTATCATCTTAAAACTTCATTGTACACTTTTTGGTGAGTTTTCCAACCTTTCAAAATCAGAAGTTGGATAGTGTAATCTCCCTCTTAAATTTTAGTTCCCCCCATTTTGGATATAGGAAATGAATGGAATGACTTTATTGTTATCTTTATCTTTGAAATCATGATATAATCATAATTCATTAATATAAATGAAATTTATATCCCTTGATATCTACATTATAGTTATATTATCCTCATTAATTTTTATATCATTTAAAAAATTATTGTTTTTCATGTCACCCAAGGATACATCCTTGGGATCTTGTTACCCAATGAACAAAACATTTGGATTGAATTGAGGAGGAAGAACTCATAAGATACACGTCATAATGCTCATATATTAATGAATATCACCGAGTCCATGTATTCTCTCCATAAAAATTTTCATCTCATTAGTGAACACATCATCATTTATTGTAAGATGAATTTTTATGTCTGTATATTTATTCGAAAAAACATGATGTTTAGACTACCTAAATGTTAAATCAACTTCATAAATTTTCATCAATTTCTCCAATGTGACTTTTTGGACATACAAGAATTTACATTCAAGTAAATTGTGATAAACATTTCTCCCAATAGATTATTGATTCCTCTATCATCAACATACAAATACTTGCAGTACTTCTTCATGAGGTATCTATATTCCATTATCACATAAGTGTATCTATCCATGCTAAGTGATAAAAATTAGTGTTTCATATGATTGTTCTACAATTGAATGTTATAACAACAAAAGAATGGAATTTTATTATATTTGATAATCGTATACATAATTAATATATAGAAAAAACATTAAATAATAATTGTTGACTTTGATACAAATTTTCAAGAACGGTTAATAAAATGTATCTTGAGAGGGGGAGCATGAATCAAGATATTTAAAATTAATAATTACCCTTCCAATGATCTTTTTTATATTATTTCTTAAAATAACTCAATATTCCAATCTTATATAGGTAATAAATGTTTAGTAGGAAACACATGATTTTTACATGGTTCACCCAAAAATGGATATATCTAAGGAGAAACATTTCATCGATTTATCAGTGTATCAAATTCACTAGAACATATATTTATAATTAATTGAGGTTCATTATACCTCTAGGTTTATAACCCTTATAGGTAAATATTACTTCTCTCTCACACAATATTGGTAAACCACCAATTAAAAATGAATAATTTAATAGAAGAAACCAAAAACATAAATAAAAATTATGTAATTGATGTTGATGTAGCATGTTAATCCCATAATATGTAATAGATTAATTATTTCATCCATTAGATAAATTTTTCTCATTATTGTTTTTTTGATTTCTATTAATCAATATCAATAGATACATATTTTTATAATTGTACATAGTTATTAAAACCTTTTATCTACAATCAAATTCTCTATAAAATCAGATCTATATATATTTCAATAATTTATATATTCACTCCTTGAATTTAGTTAGGTAAAAATAATTCTAAATACACATTAAAATACATACGAAATTATTCTATAAAAGCTCAAACAATTTCCACCATTGGGATGAGATGTGAAATTTTATATTTTAATTGAAATCATTTGAACCACAATATAGTTTTATTTCATCATGTGATGGTTTCTATTAAAAGTTTTTGAATCCTAAAAACCGAATTTTCAATATTTACTTATCTGTATTACATTAATGTTTTTTAATTTTAAATATGTATCTTCAACATACCATGAAATGAAAATATTCCTACAATGGCATGGTTTCTCGACATGGAATATCCAAAACACATATCCATGAAAATATCCATCATCGTGACTAGTTCAATGGGGACTTCCTATTTCTCAAATGGAATATGAAAAACACATTTATTTAACATTAAAAAATATATAGTGTGGTTTCCTCATTTTGTTTATTTGGAAAAAAATATATCCAAATTATCAATCAAAACATTATACACACATGATGTCTTATATATTCTATTTCCTTATTTTTCCATCTAGAATCAAAATACTTCTATTTGACATTGTGGTTTTTAATCATCCCATTTTGGATTGGGATTTTTTAAAATCTCAACTAAAAATAGATTACAACATAGGTGTATCTATTGATTATGGAAAGTAGTAACATGGACACTGAATCATCATAAAACCACATAAAACATCCCTTTATCATTCTAATCATTTTCCAACATCACGGGAACTAATTATAGTGTTGTAGACACCATTATTAAATGGTGAACTCTTCCATAAATAGTTTTTATTCCTTCCATAAAATCTCATATAACATTGTCAAAGTATTATTAATATATTCATAAGGATTTCTCAATATCTATATTATTCATTTTAAATTTATTTTTCTATGTTTAAAAAAAACACAACCAAAAAACACATAGTTAGTTTGTTTCTAAAAATTCAAAAGAAACATTTTTATCTTTTAATAGGTAGGAAAACAATCCATTTTAAGACACAAGAATGTATGTGGTTGTCAGAAATAATTTAGAACTTATAATCTATTACAAATAAAATTGATTGCAATAATAATGATGGGATATTATATTGGTCATCTAGAAAAATAAAAAGGGGAATAATTATATTTCCCTAACTATAGAAACATATTTATTAAAATCGTAAATGAAATATTTATTAAAAACAATGAATTTATTATGTGTAAAGGTCTATAAAATATGAAAATTAAGAAGTTATAGTTGGTTTTCTTTTATATTATTCTATTACTTCACATGTTGTTTTTACTCAATTTAATACATAAAAAAATAATGGTATTTAAAAACTCTAATTTTTTCCCCAAAATTGAAGATAAATTTATAGTATAAGAATTATAACAAGTGGTTTTAAGAATATCCGAAATATAAATAAGACCATATATTTTATATGGATATGAAAGTACTGAAAATGGTCTAATTTTATATTCACATTACTTTAATTGTGATAATTCAGAAAAAATTTAACATTTCATTGAATGTGAGTTGAATTCCATGGGAAAACAATAAATCATGGGAATGTTAAATTACATAGAAGAAAATAAATCATGTGACCATGTTGAATTTCTTAAAGGGTGTAATAGTGTTATGTGTAAATGGATTCTCTAAACCGAACATAACTCTTATAAAAACATTAAATAATAAAATGTCAGATGTGTATATAATGTATTTAATAAAAAAATGAAAAATACTATAAGGAAGCCTTCTCATCAGTTTTTCGGAAATATTCTTTTCAAATTATTATGGTATGTGATGATCATTATGAATTTTAGTTTCATTAAATAGAAGTAAAATCATCTTTTTTATATGATAACTTAGAAGATGATTGATATGTGGATCGACCAAACGGTTTTCTTTTTTTGTAAAGTAATACATGGCATATAAATTAAAGAAGTAAATATATGGATTTAAATAATATTCTAGACAATGGTATATTAGGTTTAAATATATTATTGTGTCCTCTATATTTAAGAAAATTTCATTGATTAATGTATATACCAAATGGACTATAGAAGTATGTTTGAAATTTTAATTCTATATATTGATGATATATTATTTATTGAAAATAATAATACTATGTTATGTTAGAATATGAAATTTCTCTCTAGTAAATTTGAAATGAAGGATATGGGAGATATTAAATATATTATTTGAATAGAAATATCTCATAATATATTAAAATTTATATTGGTATTTATCTAAAAAACATATATGAACAAAATCTTGAAGCGAGTTAAAATAGATTAAACTTCAACACCACTAATTCCAATTTAAAAAATCTAAATCAGTGTACTAAAAAATATTTAGAATGAAAATAGTTGAACAAAATTCATTATTAATTAAAATAATAATTAATTCTCAAACATTTACATGGATAACTATTATATTTTGTTTATTTATTTCATGGGAATATAACAAATAAACCCTACATTATACCATTAAAGAGTTGTAATGAAATTTTTGTGATATATGAAAGGAATAAAGAAACAAATGATTAATCATAATATATCAAATCATCTTGAGGAAAATATATATTTTAATTCATTCTTTTTCAGTTATGCTCATATAAAAAACAATTTTTGGTCATTTTTATATTCAATTTAGATGGGTAAAATAAAATAAGAATGTGATGTAGTCAGTTATTACATCTTTGACTATGTGAGGTAAATTTATAACATTCTTTGATGAAAGAGTTTAAGTTATTTTGTGGTGGAATTCTATTTCATGACCTGGAATTATCAATAGTATTATCAATTCATTGAAAAATATTTATGATGATATTAAGTTTATACTTTTTTCAAAGAATTAAAAAAAATTAAGAGTTGTTAAAATATGGAATTTAAGTAATTTTTCATTACAATGCAAGTTTAGAAATGCATTGTGTCAATTTAAGATAGATATCATGATTGTGGCCCTTTGACAAAAGTGTTTCCCCCAAAGTTATTTTTTTGACACATTGAAAGTATTGATATTGTTTTTGAGGATCTTATAGTGTAACTGATGATATTTATTAAAATTAATTCTAGGGTCATTATGGTTTTTTATTTGACCAATTTATTTTCAGTATGTATAAATTATCTAATTAGATAACGATAATGAGTGTGGTATTAAATAAAGATATCATTATCAAAACAATTATAATTATCATATTTTAATTGATTATAAGAAAAATTAAAACTCTATTTTACATATAATGATATATTTTATTAGATAGTGTGGAACTATTAAAAATGAAGACCAATTATAGTAATGATTCGTTGAACATAATGTGAAAAACTAAATGATAGATTGTCCTTGAGAAATAGTGCAACAATAGTGGAAATCTCTAGTGATGGTAGGTTGGTTAGAAGATGGTATCCTTAGATGGTGTGTTGTGTTAATTCAACTGAATGATGTTTAGTAGAATTTATGTAGTTGTTTTTCACAATTTTTAAGTAATGGGATGTGTAAAATTTTACTGTTAAACAAAAGTTGGAAGTCAAAGTTGATGTTTCTACTGGTGATCAATAGTCATTAAGGATAAATGGTGGGATGTCCATAATTATTGGATTCCAGTGAAACATAATGAACAATTGTGACCCACAATAAGTAGTTGGGTCCTATTTAACACATTTTGAATAAAATAAATCAGGTTATTACATTAAATTATTGAAATAAATAGCTTACCTAGATAAACTAATTTCAATTCCCTATATCTTATTATTAATGGAAATGGAATTAGTGTTTCCCTTATGGATTCAAGAGTCACATCTAAACCACATAAACCAAAATAATTCATTTTCTTTTTTTAATTTTACACTTGTCTAAATGATTGTGAGTTTGTGTCAGATTGTATGCAAGGAGGTTGAATTAGTGATGTTATTGGGGTGTATATAATTTCTTATCGTCCGATATATCATGTTAAAGGGAATATTTTTTTACTGGAGATTATCAGTACTTGTTACACTATGATTATATCTTCTGGTGGTATAATTTATGGTCAAATAAGTTTGGTTATCCCTAATAAATAAGTGGTGTAAAATCATAGATTACGGCTTGGAAACACACACTCTATAGATCAACTATCATCCTATTTCATCGATATTATTTTCATGCTATGATAATTTAATATTATCAAAAGGTATATCTCACAATATGGTAAATTTTATATTGAAAATTCTAACACCCTCATTGGATCACTTTGATCAGTTTCCAGATCGGACCTCCATGTGGCCACAAGTAGGCCTCACCATATTCCAGAGGCTATCAACTAGCTATGGTTGATTATAGGGTTTTCATGGGGAGAATACCCCTATATCAGAGTGAAAAATAACATTATAAATAACTAAAAATCATACGAGTCATAGAATGTAGAATGAATAAATAATTAATCATTCCTTATTAAGTAAAATTTTTAATAAAAGGGAATACAATACAAATCACTAACATGGCTGATCTCATCTAAATATATTAAATAAATGAAATGAATGATAGATTCTGTGATGTAACTAATCCATACCGTATCTTATCTACATTTCCTATTAATTTTTTTAGATCAATCATACAAACTTAAGCCTCTACCAATCCTATACCTATAACCAAGTGAGATTCTACTCTGTTACCCCAATTTAATGGTGGCATGATTTGGGTGGGAGTATATAACTTAGTAGGAACCACCAACATGGTTATATACTATTGTATCAATTCAGTAATATCTTCATGTGAAAATCCTATAATAAATGAATAATTTTTTAATAAAAAAATAAAACCAAATGCAATATTTTATTTGGATTTATGTTATATTGTATCAATCACATATCTATGACCAATAAAAAAATAACCCAATCCCCCCAGTTTATACATATAAATAGGTCCAAGATCAATAACCATTATTGATACTTTGGCCCGAGAACCTGATCAAAAATACCTACCTCATCAAGTGTTAGAGTGTCTATGATCATGATCATCACCTTAGGGTAACCTTTTTCATTCCATGGGGATACCATGCTCACACCTCTATCATGATTTGTATTAGATCATAGAGAATCTACAATCTTCCCTTATCCTAAAACCCCTAATACATAACCCCGTTGTAATACCTGGCCGTTTTAAAGTAATGTCAACATATGATTCCTTAAATGGGGGATATAAAATATTATATGTTCAGGAATATCCAATTCATTAAAAACCTAGGAAATTTAATGTAATACCGTCATTAGATCCCATGGTCAGTCTCCTGGGAATCCAATATCTCACAGATCCTCAACCAAACCTTCATAGGTGTATCCACTTGATTCTGGAGGGGTATCATAGGCATCAATCAATGGGATCCAACAATCAACCTTGGGATGTTCAACATCCATGTTTGAGGATATAAACCCAGCCAAGACCTCATTCCTCCCTTTGATCCCCATGAATAATGCGATTTTAAATAGTCTACCAGTATTTCTATTTGAATATTATAAATAAATAATTTTTAAAGGGATCACTAAGTAATAGGAATGCATGCCTTCATAGGCATTCCTGTATACATAAAAACACACTCTCTAATGCTAGATCTATTTTACCACAACTATGAATCTACTCACGCATCAACTAAATCAGTAGATGCTAGCCTAAATAGGAATACTCACCTAATATACCATGATAATAGATCCCGAATACATCGGGAATCCCAGTTCCTCTTCTATATCATAATTTTATTCTCGATCATCATTGTAAATCGCTTTAGTTCCATGCCTAACGGCTGATTCCCAAGTATCATGGGAAATCACATACCGTAATGAAATATTAAAATAAAACATATCATTGTATATTTTAACTCCCACACCTATCACAACATCCATATCACCTCATCCTCACATGTACAACATGGGTTCTAAGTGAAACACACTACCATTTATACCCATATCAACATGCATCCAATCAGTTTAATCTCGTGGAGGGAAACCTATAGGGTTCCACTAGGATATCACTATAGTAGAGGAATCCTAATCTGTATCCTCAATCATAACTGGTCTATCAGGATTATTCTCAACACTTGAAATACATCCCATACCTCGATGTCACCAAATTCATCTCATGGACTCATATTCCTCAAGGGTAAACCACAGTGGTGGTATTCATGGGATATGTATCAAGTTACATCTCTAGGTCCAGTGTCACTATAAACTAGTCATCTCACCCAATCCATATCTAATATTCTTTTGGACTATCCACCTAGGCCATGTGTGCCTCAAGGGTCCTCACCTGACCTACTAGTGTTATACATCTCCAGTCTCATCACACCCCCTATTTTGGGTGTCCACGTATGAGTATCATGTCCAATCCTTATCTATTAGTGGTTTAGGAATCAAAATAGTACATAAGGTCTAAAGTGTCCTAGTTACCTTATCTCTCGAATCTCAGGTTCCCTTTCAAATTTAATAATTTAAATAAAATTCATCAATTTAAATTAAATTAACTAATTCAATGGTAATAAGGGACATAACACTAATTCAGAGACTACAATCCCATATACAGATATTCATAATGTATAAAGTCATGGGACTAGTATTGAGGACCACATACCTTTTTTGAAAGTTATTCCTCATTAATTTTACAGCCCGAAAACTCCCACCTTGGATTTCCCAAGCTCATCCAAGGTCACCCTAGCACCACTAGAAACCATCCATATTCCTAGGCACCTAAATTACACCAAAAATCCTTATTAAATAATTTTAATCCCATTATAATTAATTAAAAAATTACATTTAAAACCCAGACCTAAATTAGGCCACAAACCCACACTACACATCAAATTACATCATTAAAATAATATATTTTAATCAAAACCAAAGAAAAATCCATGGTGTGAGGTACCTTTTTTAGGCCACTGAGTGATTTCATGTTGATAGGGTATTGGGATACCCTCTATCAAGGTATAGTGGAATCCCAAACTGATTTGGAACATTCCACCAAGATATTATGGAATCAAAATAAAAACCTTATCCATGATCGAATACAATTTGAATAGAGGTAGAAGTAAATAGATGGAGATTACTGGAGTTTAAGGTGCTCCTAAAAACTCTATAAAATTCCCAATAAGACAATACCATGGCTAAGGGAAAAGAGGGAGAGGAAGGGGAGGAATCCATTGGCTGCATGAAAAAATTGAGGAGGGAGGGGAATGGACCCATTAAAATTTATATGTGGGAAATAGTAAATTTTCCACCTTTTAACCCCCACCATCTAGATAGTATGGGGTCACTATCTCACTAATGGGGTTGTACTGGATAGCTGGTAGTTGTAGGAAGTAACCATGTTAGCCCAACTTCCCTCTAAGAACCTCTTCCACTCCTGAAAACTATAAAAACTCCATTCTTCATCTAAAACACGTATTTTGAAAGGTTGAATTTTTTTTATTATAGTCTGAACACCAAGTTAAAAATATAACCCATTCACGAATTCAAAATACTAATTCCTTCAGAAAATATTCATCCACTAGAGATGTGAGGTATTACAAACGTACCACCCTAACGCATATCATCCCTAAGAAGTCCTAGTTCTAATCCAAAAAAACATACTTACCAATCCTAGTTTCCAATTCCCATTAAAAATTCCTTATTCCATCCTTGAATTCTTAATGCACCACCCATGTTCAATTCCAAAACAATGTTTCCTAACCACGAAAACCTAATCCATAGCTCAAATTCAACACCAAACTCTAGGATGGTGCTTACCCTAGGTCATGTTCCTTTAGAGACTTGCATTTCAATATATAATTAATAATCAATCCTATGGTTCTCAACACTATATAAATTAACTCAAAACATCTAATTCCAAAACTTGGTGCTCCCCACAACCAATGTGGCATACATGAGCTCCTCATTCATGTCATAACGATGTGCCTTGTGTTGTTTTTAACTCAGCACACTCTATTTGAAATTTAAATGGTGTTAATACACCAATATTAACTCACAATATCTATTTCCAAGTTAATATGACAATTCATCCACCATTCATGTTTAATAATAAAATGATATATTTTTCTCAAAAAGGCCCATCCAATTCCTAAAAGATACCCATAATATAAAAAATGATGCACCATATTCGAGTTCTAGATCATTATATAAAATTATACATGAGAACTCATGTCAAACCTCCTCTGGTTTATTTTTCCTAAAAACACCCAACTTCAAATATCGACCCTCCATCCATTTACCCAATCTATATTCATTTTCCATAAAGGCACCCCTAATATTGATTTGATACATCCACATAATTCAAACCACAATATTAGGTTAAACCCCTATGATTGAGTCCTCAATGGAAAAAATTCAACCATTATAATCTAAGGTGAGAACTGAAACATTCCTGATCTGATCACCTTTGGTCATTTCAAAATTACCCTATAACTGAAGCCAATGCTCATAAATATCTAATATCACACCTTGATTCACTTCAATTATTCTACTAGAAATTATGTTTTATTCATTCCCCTAGATCACCAGCCTCCAAAAAACCATGATAATCACCTAATTGTCAGTCCCTTCATGATACTACAACCCCACCCACCAAAGGGTTTTATCACCGGTGAGTGACATCCCACTCCCCAACGTAGAATCACTATTGTAATCACTTTTTAAAGTCGATATCTCATCCATAATTTCCCACATTATATCCATCATTGAATACAATGAGTGGGCATGTCCAGATATACTCTTTCACATTCAATAAAATGAAAAGAACAACTCCAACAGTACCCAAATCATAGGAATATCATCATTATAAGACACAAGACGTACAAATATAACAAGTTTCATACCCTTCAAAGTCCAATTGTTAACACCCTACCATATAAATTACCTTATATCATTCCATGAGAAAAACATTAACTGGTTCCTCTGACAAATGTGTGTCACTCCTATAGATCCACACTCATCTACATTCAAATGTAAACATTATGACTCCATAGAATTATATGTCAAGGCCTAAACTCATGAAAACCATCACACAAAACCCGGTCCATTTCTAGTGTCTCCTATACCACAAAGTGACATTGTTAATTCTTCTCCAAAACGTTAGGATACCAATCCCTCAAGCACATCACCAAGATTTACATCGATTGTCATCCAAATCACAGTCATCGAAAATTTATAATTCAAAAATAACCATGAATAAATAGTTCATGTAATACCTTGATCTCGTTTGAAAATGAATGGGTATATTCTCTAATACCACCAAAATATAGAAAACCTAACTCGCACTCTCATGATTTTCAAGCCATCAAACTAGGATGATATGCCAAAATCACAAACCATGCTCCATAAAATATTTATTTTCCAATATAACTATATAACTAGTTTCCTTCCAGTTCAATTTTGAGAAATTAGTTCCCACCTATTCTCTCAAAGCACTCAGAAACACATCCAATGAAAATAGGGTTAGGCACTCAAATGGTCCTACCCTTTGAAACCATCCCTCATACCAAAGCACTCAATGTGAAATTCTCATGAACATAATCCATCATCATACCTATTCCATAACATGATTTCACCTCCCATTCATTGATCTCAAAAGATAGAAGGAACATATTCTTTCTACCTCAAAGGATCCCACAATCATGGTTCATTCCCTCTTGTGGTTTACCCTCAATCATCAAAAAAGTCCCAAATTACTACGCACTGAGTCACATATCACAATCTCTTGGTTTCAAACCTTGTCAAAAGGATACGTATCATCAAATGTCATATCTCATGGGGCATAATCCATGATCTTGTCGAAACAAATCATGGAATATAATGTTCCAAACAACCTCTCAAGGGGACCATATCCAAAAAAACATATCCTGCCAACTAAACAACTTATCTAGGTACTGATTCCCACCAGGAATCTACCTATGGGACTTAACCCTTGAGAATCCCAACTCATTCAGGGTGATAAATACATAGTGAAATTTTCAGGGATAATTCAAAATCAAGAAACCATAACCACTAGTCTGGATATGTAGAATATAATCCCAATATATATGGGAAAACACCGTAAAGGTTGTTGGTATCACTTTAAATAACCATGATTCTAGTCATGTAACACATGGATACTCACTCGTCTGGAATCACCTTCTAATGATATATATTAAGAACTATTACCGTAAGGTTCAAATACATAGAATTATATTCCAATATATATAGGAAAATTCCATATAGGCTGGTGATGGAACATTAAATAACTAAACCTATTGGGTTCATTCAACTGGGATCACTGTATGAAAATATGTATCCCGAAAACAACAGTCACACTATTCAGTTATGTAGACATTCATTCCATGTTATATAGGAAAAACCATATAGGTTGTTAATAGAACATTAAATAACCAACCATGTATTTTAGTAAACTACTAGAGGTTTCCCATTATGGAACCATGTACCTCACTAACCTACTAGGGTCGCCTCATGTCCCATACATAGGGGGTCTATTTCATCTTTATGGAAAATCATCTCATATTATATCCACATGTACTACCATAAAAAATAAATACATATACAAGTTGGTATAGCTGAGTATAATTTTACCATGTACTTATATTGTAAAAAATTTCATGAGTAGTTTCTCACACTTTAAATAGTTATACATCTCTTCAGTTAAAAAATCAGACAATCATGTCCTTACATGTCATGTGACTCCTAAGTTACAACCCATGATGCATGAAATTACTCTTTCCACAATAATCCAAGATCAAACTCTAAAATTTGGCTCTTTAAAATTGGAAAAGAACCAAAAATCCAATATGAATCATAATTATAAATCCAAATGGTATGCCTATCACTCAAAGTGAAAAACAATATAAATCTTGATATTGAAAATCCAAAACCTCAATCATGTTCCTAGAAACCAAGACTCTCATCCTAAAATGGTGTTCAGGACACACCATCCTGATATCCATCACATGTTCTGAAACATTCTTATGTATCGTGACTTCCATGACCCAAATAGAAAGACAAAGTAGAAAAACAATACTCTGACCCCACTATGTAATTCCCCACCATGGATCACTTCAAATAGTAGTTATAACAGGCTTTCTCATAACCTCATGTGTGTATCCCCTTATTCTAGAGGTTTTTGACTAGCAGTGGGGGTCTAAGGATATTTTGGAGAGACTACACCCAGTATATCATATTCCATTAGAACAATATAAATAATAAAACATCATTTGAGGTAGATAATGAATAAATATTAAATAATTGGTCATTAAATAATAATTAAAATGATTATATATGGTCATACAATACTGATAACCAGCGAGGATGATCACATATATAGATACAAAATAAATAAAAATTATGAGAGGCCCCACAACATCACTGAATCATAACATATAACATCCTCTTTTACTACTTGAGCCTCTCTTACTCAAGCATTAAAACTCGAGATTATTCCCAACCTGTAACTATAACCAAGTGAGAATCTTATCAGGTACCTTAGTGAAGTGGTTACGTGATTACTGAGTGAGTATATAAATTAGTAGGTAACCGCCAACATGGCCCCATACTAAACCAATAATTTAGTGATATGTGAATTTGAAATGATAAGAATAAAATAATTAAGATTGAACAAATAAACAAAACCAACCACAATACAAACTTCAGACTAATGTCATAATGTCACTGATAACATATCTATGATTGTTCCAACTCGTAACCAAACCTCACTAAGGGAACATACATATAAACTACACTCGGACCAATTACCATCATTGGAAAATGGATCCAAGATACCGATCGACCATAACTACCTCAGCTAGTACTGGAGTCTCTCTAATCATGATACTCACCTCAGGGGAACCTTTGTTCATTCCCTAAGGATCCCACACTCATGCCTCCATCATAATGAGTAGTTGAATCTGAGGCATCATCAAGAATAACTCATTGTCAAAGCCTCAGGATGAACGCCATGATAGTTACTTGGCATTCTGAATGTCAAGACAATGTATGATTCCTAATAGGGGGAGGCCCTAGGAAATCACATACATCCAGGCATAACAAATTCTTGGGAAACCCATGAAATGAAATGGAATAACCTTTTTAGATCTCATTGTCAGTCTTATGGGAATCCAATATCTCATTGAACTTTAGTTGAACAAAAACTAATGCATTCTCCCAATCCTAGTGGTGTATCCTAGACGTCAATCCATGGGATCCAATAGTCTGTATCATGATTTCCAATATCGATGATAAGTAATATACTCTCACATATCACCTCATACCTCCCTCCTAATCTCTATCATCATTGGAAGTCACAACGTTCTACTAGTATTCCCATTTTAATCACAACATGGGCATTCATAATGATATCACAAATTCATAGGAATTCATATTATCCTTATAATTTATATATATCTGGACACACACACTATGATACTAGACCTAGATACGACCTCTAGAAATCCACTACATTATCAACCAAATAAATATATGTTATTTGACCTAGGCATTCACCCCCAATATTCCATGATACCAAATACCAAATATATTGGGAACCATGGGGCCCTATCTATATCATCATGTTATTCCCAGACATGTTAATAAATCATAGACGGGTTAGACCCAACATTTGATTCCTAGGCATCCTAGAAAATCACATTCCATAAAAAAAATATCATGGTCTAGCTGATGTATCATGTCTATCACACTATCCATATCCCCTTAGAAATACATGTTTCTTATGGGTTCTAGGTAAATTTCACTGCCATCTCTACCCATATCCACATGCACCCTCTCAGATTCGTCTCATGTAAAAGAACCCAAATGGTTAATCTATGTCATCAATACAGTTGAGGTATCCCACTTTAGAGCCTCACTCACAATAGGTCTTTTGGGCGTACACCCAATGCTCTAATGATGTGTTATCCCTCAATGTTACTAAATTCATCTCATAGACTCAATGACCTCTTGGGTATTCCACACTTTCCATATTTTCAAGAGATGGATCAAGCCCATCTATAGGTCCAGGATCACTCTAGACCAGTCATATCACCCAACCCATCTCGAATCATCATATGGATTGTCCACGTGTGCCCCAAGGGTCCTCACCTAGATTATTCAAGGCGTCCATCTTCAGTCTCATCACACCACCCTCTTATAAGAGTCATTTTATGATTATCCTCTTAGTTTGTGCCTCGACCATCAGTGGTTGTGGCATCAAGCTAGTGAACAAGGTCCAAAGTGGCCCAAGATCTTTTTCATTCTTACCTATGGTTCTTATTTGAATTTAAAATTTTAATTTTAAATAAACTATTTAAATAAAATTAAGAAATTAAATAATAATAAGGTCTATCTCCCTACTAGTGAGGCCAGAATCCCACCTGAAGATACATTTAATTAATAAATTCATAGGAATAGTATTATGTAACACCTATATTTTTATAAGATTTCATTTATTTCATATCTTAGAAACCACTGCTTAGGCGCACCCCAACTCTTCCAAGGTCACCCTAGCTTCAGAAGAAACTGCCTATATTCCAGGGAACATAACACATTCAAAACATTCCATATTAATTAGGAATAATCCCATTTTTAATTTATTAAGAAACATACATTTAACAACCAATTTAATTCAATTTTTATTAATCACCAAAATCACATTTAGTATCCTACAATCACCAAATTCTTGAGTAATGAGGTGTTTTCCACCCCCAACACACCCCTAAACGCAAACCACACCAAATACCCAACCTAAGCTTCCAATTACATCATTCAACAATTTTATTTTATAAATTAAATTGAAGAAAATACACAACAAAGCATATCATTTTCAATCAATAGATCAACAAAATATTGATATTTTACCAACCCAAAGTTTATAATTGATATTTTTTCTTGAAATAAATGATTTTTATAATATATTATATAGTATTACAAACATAAATAAACAGAAAATAATTTATTTCATTAAGAAATACTATTACATTAATCTAATATGAATACAATTGAAATTCCAAAAGTTTAAATTAGGGAATAAATATAAAATAAAATAAAAACTATAATGGGAAAATATGGATATCCCTAATCTACTAGATTCATTGCCCTCACTACCAAAAATATAGAAAAGAAAACAAATATTTCTAAACCAAAAAAATCATAGAAAATACAAATATTGAACCATGAGAGTAATTAAAACGAATATAGAATGACATAAATAAGTTGTATATATATGATGTAATGTGACAGTTTGTAATAGTAACCTAACCGTTGGAATATTAAACTGACCATTGGAATAGTAAAATGACAGTTGGAATCATAATTTTAACTCAAAATAATAAATTATGATATAAATAGTATTTATCATGACAACTATTGTAAATATGAATTTTATAATTCTAAAAAAATAATTATCATGGTTAGAAAATTAAAAACAAATAAGCATGGTTTTAATAAACTATATTTTAAAGTATCTTCTAAAAGTCATAAATATTTATATTAAAAATTCAAATCACCAATTTTGGAAAATTATTAACATAAAATTAATATTTTTTTTAAATCACACATTAAAATTATCCAAGGGTTTTATTAGTAATTTTCTTAAATAATTCAAATTTTGTGTGAATGGTAAAAATACAGTTTTTTACATAACCAGTGTAACTTAAATTAAATCATTAATAATGTATTAATAAAATAATACTTTATATAACATGCTATTATTCCAATATATATTTAATTTCACAATATTCATTAAAATATAATAAACATTATTTCCAATCCTAATAAACATTTTCCAAAACCTAAAGTCAAAAGTGATTCCTTAAAATAATTTTTTTTCTTTTTTCCAACTACCCTTTTTATAAACTAATGAATTCAAATTATTAAGATTTTTTAAATAATTAAACCCATTATAAAATATTTATATATGTTTTATTTTGTTAAAAATTTACTATTATATGTTTTACCATTGATATAATATTTTTTTCAATATTTTACTATCGAAATACTCCTCTCCACATGAATAAATAAGCCCTCTCCCTTCCCTTAAAAAACCACACCTTATACACATAACAAATCTAATACTCTAACAAAATCCTTCATATCATTCCCCTTAGTATCCTTATGGAATATTTTTAGAAATAAAGCACAAAACAAAAGGGTTTTTATAGTGTTGTGCTAGAGAAGCTACACCTAGGAGAGAGTAAGTCTCTATTAACTCTTCCATCTTTTCATATTCTCTCTCATAATTTTCCCAATTTCTTTCAAAAAAATATAATATGAAATTTGCTGTTTATTAATTTAACATTATATTTATGATTTTAACCTAAAATAATTACCATATTTAGGAAAAATATAAATTTCATACTCCCCTTTATTTATCTGTTGACAATATCTCGTTAAAGGTCGGTTAACCACCTACAAAGTCATTTCTAAGACAATTATTATAACAAACATCATGGATGGACAATATTAATTATATATTATATATAAATAATTATTAACATTTATTATAAACTTATGGATTTAATCATACTTTTTTATTAATTACATTGAATAAAACTAGAGAAATAAAAGAGAAAAAAAGAATTTTTTCAGAAAAAATGATATCAAAACACTTCAATTTCATCGATGGAAATTAAGAAATATAATACAATGATTGTAATTGATAAATAGTTTTATAAATGATTACAAATAACTTCTTGATAATTTTTTTAATAAATATAGGCTTATTATTTTGGAGGCTAAAAATAGATGAAAGAAAGCTAGAATTAGGGTGAGTTGATTCTCAAACCCAACTCCCTTTATTTGGATTATCCCTTATTCAGGGAAAAAATGTGTCTTTATTCTTTAAATTTACAATGAATATAATTAAATTTTCATTTAATTTTTATTTTCAAGGATTCACATTTTTTCAACTTAGTTTTATAAAAAATATAAAGATATTCCAAAAGAACTCTTCTTTCCAAAAAAAACATCTTGACTGCACTTGAGTTGTTTCTTATTTTCTCAATAATGATGATTATTATACCAAAAATATATTCCCAATTTTAATTTAAGATCCCCATGTTTATTCAGGAAATCATAATTTATGGAATCCTTATGAAACCCATTCCTTTACATAGGTTATTTATTTACAATGGTTGTTATATGGTTTATATGGAATACATGATAATGTAAATATTATGTTGTGATGAGTGGTCCTAGAATTATATATCCCTGTAATGTATTGTGTAATGTAATTTGTCTAATGAGATGATGTGTATTATTTTTGAACATGATGCTAAATTTGTTCATAGTGATGACGTTATTATTATTCCAATATGTTATGCGTGAACATAATGCCAATTTTTTCACAACTATGCATGGTATTTGGACACTAATACATACTAATCATTTTTTTCATTTACACATTCCATTCTTTTATCACATATTTCCCTCTTGATGCATATAATGATACAATGATTATGATATGATTTTGATTCTGATTATACTCATCAATTTTATATTGATTCATTTCCATTATTCATCTTGTTAGTGGGATTTTGGCTTACACATTTCACTGATGTATATACTCAATTGATTATTTTTACTAAGGAGAACACGAGGTCTAATTAGAAGATATATAATAAGTAATTAAATATTATTTATGTTTTATTATGTAAATGTTATGTATTATCCTAATTTACCAAAGTCACTAAACATTTTGATCATATATTTGTAACACTATTATGTTTTTTGTTCTAAAAATGATGTAATATTCATGTAATGAAAAGTAAGGTCATTATAGTTAATATTATATCTTGGTTTATTGAATACTGTAGTTAGGATAGGAAAATAAAAGTTAACACCATAACTATAAGTATAAGTATTTGTAAAATATCAGAGAATAATCCTTTCAGAATAAGGATTAACATAGGGATAACATAATATATGCCTTTACTATAGATTGCATAAAATAGTAAATTATTTAATCATTCATTGTAGATATAAATTTTTGTTCAAAACATTATTATTTTAGAAAATGGTGGGAACCAGGAGAAACCAACAAAACAATACATGTGTGGAAAAATGGAATTATTTCCAAACTGACACTACGAATACCATGGTAGGTGGAGCATAAAACTTTCATTAAATGCTTAACCAGTTGTCTCAGGCTATGAATAATAACCTGAACCATATAGAATTACCTCCTTCACCAAACAAAAATCAACTATCCATTGAGTCCATTATGTGGAAACAACCATTGAAGCTTAGTAGAAGATTTGATCCAATTGTCATTGAATAATCGGATAAATCAATGGAGAATATATTTTCTATGATCCATTGTTCTAAGAATGATAAGGTGAATGAAGACATTTATCATTTAGATAGAGTATTTGACCAATGGTTGGTGTTGATAAAGAACAACAAGTTAAAGTATGAAATGGAAGAGATAGAGTGAGAATACTTTAAGAAAATATTTCTTTCTATTTTTTTCCCTTAAACTGTTAAAAATATCTATAGAGAAAGAGTTAATATATATGAATAAAAAGGAATTTAAATATGTCATGGATTATGAGGAAAATTTCAAAATGATTGAAAAATATGCATAAGGTTTTGTTATCAACAATGATGGAAAATTTTATTGATTATTTATTAGTTTCAAATGTCTCTTAAGAAAGGATCTGGCTATTTAATACTCTTTGAGTTATGAATAATTGGTTCAATGTGATCTCAAATTATAGATGGAGTTTGTATAATACTCCCACGGTTATGGAGATAATAATAGAAGAATAGAGTTTCAATATGGTGGGTAAATTGACAAATGGGGAAAGAGAATCCAACCACCCACATGTCAAAAATGTGGGAATAAACTTCATAGAAATTTCATAAAAGGGATGGTAAAATGATTTTAGTGTGGGTTATAAGGGAATAAAGCACATGAATGTCATAGATACATGAATAAGCTATCGAATGAGATGGAGGAAATGAAGGTACCTCCTAAAGCACCACCCATGGTTCCGTGCTTCAAATATAGGGAGTAAAGGAATTATAAAAGCTAGTCCCCTAAACCATGGTTCCTGGATGGTAATTAGTGTTAGAAAACACTAAAGAGAAAGGATCAAGGGAAATATTAATCCATCACTACTTTTAAATAGGAGCATGAAAATGAAATTGTAAAAAGTACACTTTCCATTCACTGAAGAATTGTAAAAGTGTTATTTGATTCGGGTTATATACATTTTTTTTATATCCTAAAAGTTTTCTCAAACAGTTGAATCGAAGACCTGATACTTCAAAGTATAGATATCCATAAAACACATATTTTTAAAATCATTACAACCTAGGTGTTGGAATCTTCTATTAAAAGTTTTTTTGGAATATTATTACATCAACTCTCATAATACTTCCCTTGGTGGACTTAGATGATATACTAGGAATGGATTGGATCTCATTATATAAATCACACATCAGATGTTAGTAAATGTAAATCACTTTTGATATTTCTAACCAACCAATTCTCCTATACAAATGTAAGGAAGATTATTAATCCCCTTTGAAAAAATACATCAACAGTGTGGGTCTTGATACCATATAGAGAAGAATAAATTTCCCAAATGGTTTAGTCAAAGGAAGGTATCAACCTGGAGGAAATTCACATTATTCAGAAATATAGTGATTTATTTCTTGAAGAATTACCCAAACTTACTTCAGATTGTGAGGTAGAGTTATCAATATATCGCATACCCAAAGTTTCTCATATCTCAAAATTCACCTATAGGAAGGCGCTGGTCGAATTGGAAAAGATAAATAACAATCATGAAGATAATTTTGGACAAAGGGTTCATGCTCCCTAGTCTATAGCCTTGGGGGTGAGCCTGTACTCTTAGTCAATAAAAAGGATGGATCAATGCGGTTGTGTATCAATTATTAGGATATCAATAAGATAGTCATAAAAAACAAGTATCCTCTTCCAAGGATCTATGATTTTTTCTATCAACTATGAGGAGCAGAATAATTCAAAATGGTGGATCTTCATTCTAGATATCATACATTGATGTTTAATAATGATGATATTTAGAAGATATATCTTTGTACAATGTATGGGAAGTATGAGTTCATAGTGATGCCTTTCAGACATAATAATTCCCCTAAAATCAATATAAATTTCATGATCACAGTTTTTAAATACTACCTAAGCAAATTTTTGGTAGTTTTCAATGATGATATTCTCATTTAATCCAAGATAAAAGAGGAATATTATAAGAATATGAGGATATTTTTGGGTGAAATGAAGGAAATAGAAAATGTTTGCAATGTTTACCAAGTGTGACTATTTTATATTGAAAGTCACATATTTTGGGAACATGATCACAAGTGAGGGAATTTATGTGGATAGTTAAAAAATGAAATTATGTAATGTACCAGACCCAATAGTTTCATAGAAATCTATACTTTTCGTAAATAAGTAGGTATTACTGATGTTTTTTGAGAAATGTATCATAATTGTATATCCATATAACTAAGTTGAAATGATAATGGGTAAAGTATGTCTAGATGTAAGAATATAAATAAAACATTACTTATATTAATAAGATACTAATAAATAATCCTATACTCACATAACAAACAAGTGGAAAAGGTTTTGTGGTATATTGTAATTCTTCAAAGAAATGATTGGGTTGTGTACTAATGTAGAATGATATAGTGATAACATAATCCTCATGATAATTGAAGATCCATGAGAATAACTACCCAACACAAGATATATAGTTAGCGTCTATGATCTTTTCTGAAAAGATTTTGATGGAATATCTCTATGGTGAGAAGTATAATATATATACTGATCATAAGAGTCAAAATTATATATTCACGTAGAAGGAGATCAACATGAGTCAAATAAGATGGATAGAGTTAACCAAGGACTAGTGTTTCTCAATTCACTACCATCTGGGAAAGGAAAACAAGGTATTTTTGCTCTAAGTAGAAATGAACTTACTACTCTATCCATGATGGGGATTGAAAAAGGACATATCTTCATGTATATGAGAAGGATGGATTTAGAAATCATAAAAATAAGGAAAACATCCTACCTTGCCTAAACGATTTCACAACCATCTATCCAAGAGAATATTGAGGCATAATGGGTTTATATGGAGTTTCAAAAGAAGGTTAATGTAGTAAATTATGGAAAGATACAATAGTTCCATATCAATGATGATAGTGTGATTATGTTTGGAACTAGGATTTGTGTTACTTTGACTCCTAAGATAAATAATGAGATTTTAGATAATGCACATACCTCACCTTTCTCTATCCATCCTATAATTACCATGATTGTGATATTTGAGAGAACTTCTGGTGGTGCAACATGAAGAAGGAGATTCTAGATTTTATCTCAAGGTATTTAGAATGTCAAAAAGTTAAAGCAAAGTGATATAAGTCCAAAGGGGTGATGGAACCATTTCTTATACCCATATGGAAATGAAAAAATGTCACCATGTAATTTTTCACTAGTATCCTAAAGACATCCAATGGAAACAATGAGATATGGTTTGTGGTTGATTGACTCACTAATACTGTCCACTTTATCTCTATTTGGGAATATTTCGCACTGGAAAAACTTTCCAAGATATATGTAAAGGAAGTGGTGAGGCTGCATGATGTACCACTTTTTATTGTCTCTGATCATGTTCCAAGGTTCATATCTAAATTCTAGAGAGGTATTCAATATGATTTGAGTAATATATTGAATTTCAAGATGGTTTATAACCCCTAAACTGATGGTAAATATGAAATGAATATTCAAATGATCAAGGAAATGCTAAGAGACTATTAAATGCAATTCAATGGTGTATGGGATCAATATCTCCTTTTAGTTATGTTCTTATATAACAACATCATCCACTCATGTATTTAGATTGCTCTATGAAAAGCACTGTATGAGACGTGATGTATGATTCCAACTTGTTTGGATGAAGTTGGTGAATGAAAGATACTTGGACCTGATCTTGTGAAATAGATAAAAAAATAAGGTTCAATCCATCCACAAACATATAAAATATACTTATAGTCAAAAAATGTTTTATGCTAACAACTTTTGAAGGGACATGGAGTTCAATGTTGGAGAAAAAAATATCCTTCCAATATCAGCATGGAAGAGAGTCATTCAGTTTGAAAAGAAAGAGACGATTATCCCAAGGTACATTATCCCCTTTTATATCCTTGACTACATAGTAATAGTGGAATATCTTATTTCACCTCCACCAAGTATACCTCTTGTTTGTAACATGTTCCATGTATCACTCCTATGATAGTACATACCTAAACCCCCCCACATGTACTAAATCTATAGGTGGTATAAATAGAGAATGGCCTTTCATATGAAGGGTATCCAATGAATATCCTAGACCATAGAGACAAAGTTATAGGTAATAAAACATCTCACCTTGTCAACGTGTTGTGATGGAATCATAAGTATGAATAGGTGTCTTGGGAAGTAGAGGTAACAATGAAAAATAAGTACCCTCACCTATTCTCAACGGAGAATACAAGTTGAAATTTTGGGGGTGATATTTCTAAAGGGGGAAGGATGTGACAACACAAATTTTATAAATTATAGTTTCTCTTGAAATAAATGAGTGTTATAATATACTATATAGTATTATACACATAAAGAAACTGAAAATAGTTTATTTCATTAAGGAATACTGTCAAATTAATCATAAATGATTCCAATTAAAATTTGAAACATTAAAATTGTAAAAAAAATAAAAAATAAGAAATCTAAATTGGGAAAATATGGATCACCCTAATCTATTTGAATCATTTCCCCCACTTCCAACACTAGAAAATTAAAAAAAAAAAATAAACTAATAAACATCCTAGAAAATTGAAATATAGAAGACTGAAAGGAATTATGTTAAATATTGAATGAAATAAATAAGTGATATATATTTTGGGTAATGTGACAGTTGGAATAGAAATGTGACCATTGAAAACAGTAACCTCACATTTAGAATAGTAACATGACCGTTTGAAAAGTAATATGACCACAATATAATAAATTATGATATAAATTAAATTAATAATGATTATTTTTTTAAAAAATAAATTTTATAATTCAAAAAAAATATCATTATGAGAAAATTCAAATAAAATATAAGCACATATTAATTAAAATATATTGTAATGTATTTCATAAAAGTCATAATTTTTATATTAAAATTTTAAAGTACCAATATTAGAAATTTTTTTTGGATAAAATGAATATAATTTTATAAATCATCATATAAAAATTATCTTGGGGTCTTTTTTTGTTAATTTTCTAAAATACTTCAAAGTTCAGGTCAATAGAAAAAATACAGTATTTAACATAACTAGTGTATTTTAAATTACATCATTCATGATGATATAATGAAATAATAATTTATAAACCCTTATGTTCTTCTATGATAGATTTTACTTCATAAATTAGTCATTAAAATACAGTAAACCTTATTTCAAAACCTTAAAATCATTTTCAAAAACCAAAAGTCGAATATGATTTCTTAAAATAACAATTTTTCTTTCTTTCTACTTTTATTATTAATAATATAATGGATTCATATTATAAATATTATTTTATGTATAAAAACCTTTATATTATATTTATATATGTTTTATACTTTCAAAAATTCACTATTACATGTTTTACCATTGATATAATATTTTATCCAATATTTTATTCTAAAAATTCTACTCTCCTAAAGTAAGTAAACCCCTCTCCCTTTTATTAGAAAACGACTCCTATCACCCGTATCAAATCTAAAACTATACAAATATCCTCCCTCTAAATATACATAGTATCCTTATGGATGTTTTGAAGTATTAATTCTCTAAAAATCAAGGGATTTATAGTTCCTTACAAGAGAAGCTATACCAAGGAGAGAGTAAGTCTCTATTAACTCTTCCCTCTTTTCTTCTTCTATTTCATCTTCTTCCAAATTTCATTCATAACCATATAATATAAAATTAACTATGAAATAATTTAACATTATATTTATTATGATAATCTACATAAATTATCATATTTAGGAAAAATATAAATCTCATTCTTCCCTTTCCCACAATTTCGATAACATCCTGTTAAAGGTCGGTCAACCACCTATAGAGACATTTCCAAGAAAATTATCTTAACCACCTTATTGGATGGATAGTATTAAATATATATAATAAATAAATAAATAAATACATATATGTATGTATTATCTGATTCTGGAGTTGATAGTAATTTTCTATAAATTACTTTTAATAATAATAGAGAAATCAATGTGATACGTGAAATTTTTATGAAAAACATGATATTAAAAAAATTTCAATTTCATCAATAGAAATTAATAAATATAATCTAATGATTTTAATTGATAAATATTTTTAAAAATAAATATACTTAAATTAAGGATTTATGTTTTAATAAATCTAATCTTATTATTTAGGAGGAACAAAAGTGACGAAATAAGGCCGGAATTAAGGTAAAGTCAATCTCTAACTCAACTCCCTTCCATTTGGTTATCCCTCCTTCATTCCAAATTTTCAGTGTGTATATTCCTTAAATGTCCCTTAAATATAATTTTATTGTACTTCCATTTTTCGTTTTTGGGACATACATTTTTTCAACTATGTTTTATAACCATTATAAGGATTTTCTAAAAGTACTATTCTTTACAAAACACATCTTGACACCTCTTGAGTTCTTTTTTCTTTGCTCAAGAATAATGATTCTTATACCAAATATTGTTTTTATTTTTTCATTTTGGAACCCCAAGTATATTCATGAAATCATAATTTATATAATCCTTATGAACCCAACACCTTTCCATTGGTTATTTTAGCTCACCCCTTTCATTGATGCATATCCTTAGGTGGTTAATTGTACTACGAAACATTTTAGGTCCATCAATAATGTAAAGAATAAGGAATTAAATAATTCCTATTTTTTATTTTGTAAAAAATATGTATGAGCCTTATTTTCCAAAGACGCTAAACCTTCTGATCATGTATTTGTAACTCAAATATGTTATTTTGTCCTGAAAATAAAGTAATATCAATGTAAGAAAAATTAGGGCCATTATAGATAGGGTATTGAGACTCCCACTTCTAAGGAATAGTGGAGTCCCCACCTCATTTTGATGATTCTGCCAATATCTAGTGGAATCTAAATTGAAACCATAATCAAGAAAAATAAATTTAGTATAAAGGGTGGAAGGAATTGACAGAGATCACGAGAGTCAATTATATAAGTAAAAATGTCATAAATGTCTTAACAATTTCATGAATTTGTTAAGGGGAAAGGTGGAGTAGAAGGGGATGATTCCCCTTGCCTCTCCTATAAATGGAGAAAGAGGAATGGGGTGTCCCCCTTAATAGTTTAAGTTGGGAGTGAAAATTTTCACCATTTTAACCCTCGTTGTCTTGTCGATTCTGGTAGACAGGATAGCCTATGGCACCAAGCCACTACCCACCCCACCAACTAGTCGGTGTGCTTGTATTACCTCTCTAGTGGTTTTAGACTATAGCCCATGTATCTTAGATTCCATATAAGGGCCTCCAATGCTCTCAGTCACTATCTAACCTCCATTACTAATCTAAAACACCTATTTTAAGGAATTTAAACTTTTATAATTATTTTCCTAAGCTCCAATAAAAATATGGACAATACAACAATTCTAATTTCTAAATTCCTTAAGAATTTTTCAACCCATAGAGAATCAATGAATTACATCAAGTTTGATGGTATAGAATTCGGATTTTGGAGAATAAATATAGAATATTATCTCATTTAAAATAATGTATAATTTTTATAGGTCAGATTCATACTAGAAAATATTGAGGATGTTTAATGGTAATTACTATCTATTAATGTACATGACATGACCAAGATGTAATTGGATCCAAATATATCCATTAATATTCCAGAAGTGAAGACCACGATTGAGTTTATGAAGGCTTTGACAAACATGTATGAGAATTCGATGCCACTTAACAAACTCTACATGAAACATAAGTTTTTTAACAAGAGTTTTATAGAATTTATACATGTGGCATGTCTTATGTATGACTAAAACAAGATTTTAGGATAGCTTAAGTCTGTCAATGTGAATTTTGCGGATCATGTATGGCCACTTCTAATAATTTCTTCATTATGCAGTTTTGGGATGTGATGTTAATGACTATTATAAATTATTGTAGAAAATTTGACTTTTTATTTAATTATTTTGGGAATATAATCCTAAATAAAGAACTCATATTGAGGTATGTTTAATAACCTTCAAAAAATGCACTAATTGGTGAAGGAAGTAGACGAACACATCAACGGGTAAGTCAAAGAAGTTATTAAGATATGTCTAGAGAAAATAGTCAATGAAAATAAAATTTTCATGGAATGATATTTTAGTAGTGTGGAAAGAGAGTAAATATCATGGATAGTGATATTTATAGGGAAAATTCCATAAGGGAAGATTTCAATTGTTTATGTTCCAAAAATTTCTCTAAAGTGAATAACAATTTGTTTCTAAGTTTCAATATATCGATGGAGTAATGAGTGATTAACTCATGTGAATCATTTTACTCAGTGATAGAGAAGGGGTTCATTGTCAATTATGTATTATAAATAATCAAAAAAAGGTTAATTTGATGGATAATTAGGCTCTTGAAGTTGGGAGGAAAGGAAATTTCATCATTTAGATGGTGAATGGTTGCTTCTTGAAATTGAAATAAGTGAGACACATCCCATGGATTCTGAAAATTTGTATTTATATAGGGTATATTTATGACGTATGGGTATAATATTTTATAACGTATTTTGTAAAATCACTTGAGGATCTGTGGTAGTGGTTAGAAGAGTAAACAATGGGACTATATATCTGACCAAATAATTATATGGAGCAATAATTATTGATGTAGAAAACTTTTGAATGTTTTAAATTATGGAATATTTTACTTATTTACCTTGGTTGGAAGAACATAAATTATCTAATCAATAAATTCATTTTGCAGCGTGATCACATGTATCTTGAAAGTTTTCATACTTCTGCGCTTGGAAAGAAAAAGAGGCTATCATTAAACCATAAAGGAATGAAGTACACATCTTTTTCACTAGGATGTTTGGGGACTAACCCCAATCCCATATCATGAATGGTCACTATACATCATAACATTAATTGATAATAAAACTAATAATGTATTATTTTACATTTTAAACAACATATATAAGTTCTTTATATTTTTTATTTAGTAGAAATATATAAATTAAATAAAAACGGTTCAGAAGTAAAAATTCATATGATCCAACAATGATGTTGAGTTATGGAATTCGTTTTCTAGAAAGAATAGGATTATACATTTTCCTTCCAATTACATTCAAATATTAAAATATTAAATATGTTATATAACTATTGATCATTATTCTTCATATATTTCAAGTGATAATTTCCAAAGGTACCCATCGAATGAAAATAGGTCATAGCAGTTCCGATGTATAATGATAACCTTGAGATACTATGATGATGTATCTTAAATATTTTTTTACTAAGGTTGGGATGAATAACTATGATAGAACACATAGGTTTTCAACTATCAGGTGTGAGGGATCGTAATAGGATATGTATTCATCTAATAATTTTCGCATTTAGTGATATCAAAGATGGGAGATTATGAGGATATACCCACTAGTTGGAATTTTTCATGTTTGTGTGTCATCGGTTGTTCCTATATGTGAGCATGGGTAATGGTTCTTAGACTATATCGCTATTATTAAAACATATCATTAATCGTTTACATATATGTATTGATGAATCTCATGATGCACTATGTTTACGCAATTTAGGATACATTGAGTATATCATGATTTGTTTTTTATTAATTAATAAGATGGGGAAGGATTTTTCCCGTATATTAATCGAATTAAATATCCCAATCCTTTTATTAGAAAGGAAACATCAAAATAAATTCCATTTTTATGGTGAAGTATACATATTCATTCTATATAATAAAAAAATCGATAATTAAGGTTGATGATGCAAGTATGAAAAATGATTGATGATATATCGAAACAAATGGATTATATATTACACAGTCCATGCTCATATATTGTTCTCTATATTGCGATATTAAATACTTCCTCTTGGGTGAAATAACACATTTCTAGACAATAATCTTATACATTATGAAAACCCACCTAATGCCAATAAGGAAGAAGCCTAGAGGGTCATAAGATAAGTGTTTGTGTTGATATTAATTAAATTCTAACTGAATTAAATTATTGGAATAAATATTATTTTCATGACTGGGGAATAATTTCATTTTGGATTTATTGATCTCATAAATTAAATAAATATTTATTCACATGGAATTTATTTAATTATGCATATAAAAAATATTTACTTATTTATTTATTTATTGGATAAATATTTAATTAAATATTTATTTGAGTATTAAATAAATAACAAGGAGGAAAATAACACCAATATGAGGTCTGATGATAAATATTAATTTTTAATAAGGTAAAATAATATTTATCTTAGTTATAGTTAGAAAATTATATAATAAATTAATAATATTATTTTTATTATTACATTGAATGGGTCTATTTAAGGGTATAGTATATTATCAAGAGCCTATGTGAAATTAAATAATATTTAACCCTTTCCCATAACTATATTAATAGACTAGTATGTCTATTTTTCTAGGGTTAATCCAAAATTGGATAATTATTGTGCATAATGAAATCTAAGGATCACACTCTCTCAAATTTGAAGAAAATTTAAGAGATTATTCTCTCAAAACAAATAGATTATCCAACCTCTATCTTCTCAATAATGAGAGTGAAATGAAAATTCTTCAAGCCTGAAGGAATCATCAGATCAATCAAGGTGAACACTGCATGATGATTGAACTTCGACATTAACACATAAAAATCTATCATCATTGTTCATAGATAAAAGGAAAATGTGTGGATCCTTGCTATAGGTATTGTACACATTGATACTAAAAAATCAACATGGGTATACAAAAAGGGTTTTAGATGATCAACATCTTCATCGAAGAATGATCTCGAGATCAAGGTAAAAAAATTTCCTATTCAATGAAATTAATTATAAATTTAACATGAAAGATCCTCTTGGTTTTTCCATGTCAATAATATTTCTTTAGAAAATTCCCTGTTTGTAATGGTTTTCACATCGTTCACATTGCAGAATATAAATAGAATTTAAAAATTGATTGGTCAGGCCTAGCCACGATAAACGCTTTCACTGCTCTTGTATTCTTCAAGTTTTATTATAGTGATCCTGTTCAAAATTATAGTTATATATTTGATTATTGATCATTATGAATTTAAAATCTAAACTTCATTTAAAGATTTAATTTATTTTTAAACCATTTTCAATATATCTTATTCATCATATTTGGTTCTTGATCACTTGACACATATTTGTTAATATCTAATGAAGAACGTATCTGAATAACTCATCTAAAGGTGTCAATAATTCTATACAAATAACACAGGGTTACACAGTGTGTACTCTTATGTCACATGTTGTATACCCTTTTCAATTACAGTAGGACATAGTCATGGAATTTGGGTCATAATTTAATTATTACATTCTATATTCATTAAATGTACCATGTCTAGACGAGACATACTGGCACACAGTTTTTTTAAATTACATGTTGTATTGATTTACTACTTGTCATGTAGTCCACGTGTTTTCAAGTTGGAGAATAATGTGAATTCCTTGTATCCTTAGTACACATTGTGTACCTCATAAATTTCAATGAGAAGTATGTGATGAGTCCCTTTGTGTATATTGTGTACATATATGGAAGCATAGTGCTTGTTGTGTGACTAGCCTTCACATGTCATTTACTTTACCTATTGAAATGAAAAAAATTAAATTCAATTAAGTACACTATTAAACCTCATCAACCATAGTTCCATGAGTGATTTTATTGATATTAAATGATATTCATTGGGATTTATATTATATTAAATGCTTAATTAATTCTTTATAATATTCGAAACAAAAATTCTTGTATGGTCGTTGAATACTAAATGCTCAACATGCATTAAATTATATAGGAATCACAATTTTTATATGTTTCATGTTTCATTAATTTGGTAGTACACACTGTGAAATTATAACACATTCCAAGTATGAAATATGTCATATGAGTGTATTGTATACAAAAAATACCGTATTGAGTAGTTTATAAAAGTACTCAACGAGTTTCTTCAAAGTACAAAGTTGTGTAAAATTTTATTAAATTTTAAATAAAATTAAACTATTTTTTTTTAAAATCACAGTAGTTGGGAATATCTAGGAATATTGGATGGAATAAGATAAAATGAATTAATTTATTAATAAGATAATTAATCAGATTGATTTTTGTGCATTTTTTATCTCAAAGAAAAAATTTAAATGATTGATAGCTTGTTGTTGTAAATATATAGTCATTATGTGCATATGAATGGTCATAATCTTTGACTAACCGTATTTATGTGTTTGTTTTATTTTATTTATTTTTATTTCATGTGTTTTCAATTATTAATTATTAAATTAAAAGTGATTTCTTGAGTTTCATTCATCCTTCATTTATTATGAGGGACCTTCATGTCCAAGGTTGATTTATGTAATTCCCCTTAACAAATCCTTTTGCTCCCCACACCTTTGTGTGAGTTATAAAACATAAGTAATAATTAGTGTATTTGAAGGTTTATAGAGTTAGTTCATGTTCAGAGTCGAGGCAAAGTCAATTCAATATAGAAATGAGGTGAAACCAAACTAAGGTAACACATAGGTGGGTGGATGGGATACTGTATCTTGTGCCAAGATAAGCATAAGAATTTTTCATCTAGGTTCATAGGTTGATTTATTATCTACACAATAAATAAAGCATTTGATAATGATCTTGATTATATCATTTATTTATTTATTTTATCTCTATATATTTCAAAACTTATTTTACAGATACAATGTTGTGATCACGTAAATAAATAGACAAATATACATATATGGAGTTAAAATAAATGGACTATGCATAATTATTTTATCATTATATGGTGAATATATAAAGTAAAATAAACATTATATTAACAAGACATGTAAAGGATAAAACAAGAAATATTTTCATAATAAATAAAATCCCTCAACTTGAAATTAATTTATACTAAGACATTCATTGCTTGATTAAGAATGAAACCATATAACTATGTATTGGTTCAAAACTTTTTGGGAAACCTACTTTTATCAGGGAGTTATTATCAAAGTTTTGGGATGACATAATAATTTTATATAAATATGATTATCCCTTTCTAGAATTTATGTTACTTGGAGGTGAGTGTTGAGGAATCCCAAGTGAGGGTTTCCGGATTAGATATTTCACTCAATGGATCATGGAGATACGAAACTGAAATTTACAAAGAATTATCTATATAAATAACTTTGATTAATTTAAAAATACCTCAAAAAGGTTATTATTAGGGTCATTTGGATCCTTTCCAATATAATTTCCATGTAACTATACATTCTAAGTCTAATGGATAAGGTTTTTGGGACTTGAAAAAATATAGATAGACATATAAATAAATTTATTTCATCTTAATTTTAGTAATTAGATAATGTAATAATAATTTTCTATAAATTCTTGTAGAATAAAATGGAAATTTCAACCAACATGATATTATCCTAACAAACTGTCGTGGTTAAAGACAATATTCTTACTGGAAATAACTTCAGAAATATTATAGGCAGTTATGCATAATACTGTGCTAGGAATGGAAGTTATATATATTAGATTCCCTAGTTTGTAATATTCAAAATATAGAGGTGAGTGAGGAAGAGATACTTGTCTATGAGAAACAAATAGAAAATGTAGTCGATTTTCAGTTCATGATGTTTTCTTCTATGTATAGAGAACTAAAAAATCACAAGAGACCATAGATTCATATTTATAGATCAGTTATCTCTATGATATTTATTATGAGAGTTAAAGATAATAATGGCATTAGATCTTGGAAAACTATTCACATGAATGATTAGATAAATCCCACTAGTTGGACAAAACATTTTCAAAATGATTGGATACCTTGAACAACTAGAAATTCTATGTTTTAAATTCCCTGATGAATTGTGTACTAAACTTAATCTAACATAAATACCTATAATATTATATAAATTTATATTGAATTTAAACAAGAAAAATATAGATAAGTTACTCCCATATATCCACACCAAAATTCACTAAACCAATATGGAATTGAAGTTGAAAATTCTTTTTGTACTTATGGTGAATAAGAGGAAATATAAGTAAAGAGTACCAATACTAAGTCCAACTATAATAATTTTTTGCACCATCCTTTAAATAATAGAAAGATTTAATTGAAAGTGTGGGAGAATGATGTTTTTTGTATCCAATTTGGCAAGAAGATCCATCGGAATAAAAACTACATAGTGGGAAGGAAGGATGGTTAAGCTTAAGGTATGTTCATTATTGATTGTTACCTTTCAATTTCCAAAAATTGACTGTTGAATAACATATATAGTTCTCAAATATGTATAAATATTTCCAAATTTTTCATGGGGGGTTATGGGTTTTTGGGTTATAAATAGAGAAAATATATAATCATTGCCCATTGGAGACTACCACCTCCCATTGTCGATAAGAATTATCTTTGTTCTTAATTACTTTTTTATATGATAGAAATTATCAAAAATATTAATTCTGTTACTAAATTATATATGAAAGGTTATATTTTCATGTTAAAAAATGAATGTTTATTATTTTATAAATAAATCATATGTTGTTGTATGGAAAATTTATATAACGGTATTTAGGTATTAGATTATGAGAAAAAAGTGTTGAAAATAGATAACTATTAAAATTTTCATGACTCATACCACACCCAGCTATGGAATTATCAATTAAGTCATGTAAATGATAAATTATTGACTATAATAAATGAAATTTGTTCTTTAGATTAATTTAAACTAAAAACACTTGGTATTTTTAATCATTTTTACAATGTAAAATGACCAAAAAACAATTCCATGGAAAAGATGAGAGGGCCGAAAGTATTCCAGAGTTGGTCCATGATAATGTGTGTGGATAATTACTAGTTTATGTAAATGGTAAATATTCATGATTCATAACTTTAACTAATGATTTTAGTTGTTTGGATATATCTACTTAATGAGTTATAAGTCATAATCCTCTTATAAATTCAAAAAATTCAATAATGAGTTAAAGAAAACTCTTAGTAAGCAGATTTAACAAATTTGCTTAAAAATATTACTTAAGTTATAAAATTAATTTTTTACACTATTATAAAATAATTCATAACAAATTGATATAAAATTTATAATAATTGGGTGATAATTATCTAATAAGTAAAACATTATTTTTAGTCATTATA